>JARHVA010002818.1:2335000-2344219 GCA_037957365.1 Torreya grandis | reverse complement strand
CTACATTGATAAAATTTGATGCTAACCACATCCTAAATAAATAATAAATAACGTCCTAAATCACCTAAGATAACAAAACATAACAACACATAAATTATTACATCTTCAAGGAACACTAAATTCCACACATACATATTTATTCATTTCATAAAAATGAGAATAATGGCAATAATGATGGATGCAAGATAAAATACTCATGTTATCATTTTAAAATACATGTATTTGAATAACATACAACACTCTTATATCACTCCAAACATGTAACATAAATCCTATGATAATTCTAAAACATATAACTTAAAAACACATAACATGGAGTAGACTCTACTAAAGGAAACACCACACATACACTGAACTATAGACCTACACACTGACAATATTCACACACTGCAAACTCTTCTATCACAACTAGTCTAGCTAGGGAGGGTCTTCCACCATCAAAACTAGAAATATTTTGTTAAACCTCTAAGTTTTATTACTATATGGAATGGTAGACACTAACTAGGGTGGTTATTTCACCACCAAAATTATTTACAAACTCTATGGAATTAATCCAAAAGATTGGGATATGAATATAAGTTCAAATCTAAAATATGGGGAGTTTTGGTTTGATAAAAATATGCATTTCAATGTAAATAAACCAACTCTTATAGGATTTTTCAAAGAGAGAAATCAAAGGATGAAATATTGAGGAGAGAGAAAATGGGGTGTAGAAATCTACATGGGTATCCAAATTATCATGAAAGATAAAGATATCATGCTTAAGTGTGCTTCCCACTTCATAAGTGTGTCTCCCAGTTCATGGAATGAGTGGAGATCATGCCCAAGTGCTCATATAAGGCCAAAATCCTTTCAACCTCCCTCTTATGTCTTCTTTAAAGCATCCAACATTTCCCCTACACAATCTAGCCCCAAATTTACTTTTTTTTTCCATTTCTCATGCTTGATTAAGATAAAAGAGGAAAAATACACCACCCTTTACTATTCCCACTAAGTTACTCATGTGAATGCATAAAGTAACTTTATTTTTTGTCTCCAAGTGGGGTGGATGTCACACTTCACTTATATGCTTTTAATATTCACTTGTGGGTCTTGCCACCTCATTCATAATCCACCTCATTGCTAACTCACTTGCCATGTTACTATGAATAGTGTTTATACCACCTCATTGTTACATCACTTGCCATATCACCATGAATAGTGATAATGAATATTGTTCCATGATAGTACTTGTTAATATTACTAGTGAATAGTGTTACATGAATAGTACATATGAATAATAATTTTAAATAGTGACTTGATGAATAGTGTCCCTATGAATAGTGTTGGAAGAATATTATAATTAACCAATTTTCCCTCAACATTCAATTGGATGCAAAGGGGGCATGAATTTAAAGCTTATAGGTGACTAATACTTTTGAATAGTACCTTGTGAATAGTGACCCACATTAAAATTACCATATAACACCCAAAATAGCCTAAGAGAATAAAATATGCTACTAGTATTCATCCAATGTCTTATTTATAAAATGGGGACATTACAATCTTCCCTTCCCAAAATTGTTTCCCTTAAAGAAATTGCAAATCTACAACTTCCAAAATCATCCTACCAAAATGAAGAATCAAAATATAGTGCTCATATAACCTAGGACCTATCACTTTCAGGTGATCTAACCTCTACCAATGAGAAATATAAGATACATTATTCTTGATATCCAAAGAATCCTTGTACAACTTATGTAATTTTATCATCCTTGTGAAAAGTCTCTTAACCCCATGAGTAAAAATGTTAAGTAAATCTGTATGACTCAAAAACATGAATGCAAACCTCTAGAGGATCCCTAATGGGAGGCATAACTGTAAACTCATGACTTGAGTTGAGAAATGGAAATATGATTATACCATACCTTTGACTCTAAATTCTATTAGGATCCCAAATAAATATTAATAACTCTACACTATGCTTCTGCTGCACCATTCTGATCAAAACTAGAGTACCACCATGCTATGTATACATTCTTCTTCCCTAAACCCCAAATGAAAAGTTATCCTTTGAACCAAATTGGAAGACCTATAAGGATTAGCTTTTGCAACATAGAATATTTCATGCCAAAGATTCTCAATAAAATAAAATTTAACAATCCCATTATCAATCATGATCCTGGGCCATAGAAAAATTAATATGAAAGCATGATTCTCATTATAACTCATCATGATCTCCAAAAATTAATGCAGATTAAACTTAGTTAACTAGAACATAGCTATGTTAGAATTGAATGTTAAATGCATATTTATCCTAGGAATTCTTCCTCTGTCATAAAATGATAGTGCCTCATTAACACTCAACCTCCAAGTGCTAAAAAGACAATCCTATACACTTCACTCCATAGAAAAAAATGTACTCATTACTATAATATCTAAAAATATATAAGTTGTCAACATGAAATCATTGCAGTAACCAACACTCACCCAAAACTATGAGTTAGTATTAGATGTCCTCTCCCCATTTCTTTCATGAGCTAAGTATGGTTAGAAATCGATTAAGGAATGCATGATGAATAGCATTCATATTAATGATTCTTCCAATTCCCATCTTTCACATGCTAAGGGCTACCACTTCTGAACCACTCGAAGTTCCATTCCTTGAGCAATACCATCTACAATACATGGGGGTGAGAAATATGAGATAATAAGTATAAAAACATGAAATAATTACCTCCATATGATGATCAAAGACTTTTTTTCCACTTAACCCAATAGAATATATTCCTACCACCAATAAAAATAATGAACCTAAAATATCCCTCAATAAATCTTCTATAATTATTCAAAAGACCAAAGAATCTTCCCCAATATGATAGTGTAGTGGAAGGTGGCCAATCCAAAATAAATGGAATCCTCTACCAATCTATTTAAACATAACCAAAAATATCAACACTATCACAAGTCTCAATGGCAAAGTCATGAATCTTCCTTTGGCAAGGTCTATCATATCCATTAGTAAAAATGACATGGGAGTCATCTTTTGGGGTTTTATCCTTATTGAAAACTCCTTGTCCCATGCAATGATAGAAATCATGTAAATAGCTTGATTCAAAGAGTACCTTACTATGATTAGTCATAAGACAAACAACATCAAAATGACATATATTTCACTTACCCACATCTAACATCAAGATTATCATACGGTCCATCTCCATTGGTCCATCACTCTTGATATTTTCTTCCCATTGATGATCTATAAACCATGAGCCTTGATGTTGATAGTGTATATAAGAGTTTTCACAAGATTAACACTGAATTAATAGAATCAAACACATAATATTTTCAAACACAATAATTTATTTCTAATTTTATTATTATATGATTACATTCAAGAGATAAAAATTATATAGGAATATAATTAATATATTTGGGGAGAGTAAACTCCTCAAAAATATCTCCTAAACCAACTCCCAACAACACAAACCAATTTATGTGAGTTTGGTTTAACAACCAAATCTCACACAAATAATAATGTACTAAACAAATCATAATATGAATTGTTATTATAAGTATATTAATAATGTTTCACACACCATACCTCAAACATTCACACCCTTGTGAACATTATTAATCCTAGCTACACCCCCTTAATGTGATCATGGGGATAATATACATCTTAAGGAATTGGCATGAATAAAATCATATGCCAATACATAATTTTAGGTCTACACACTACTATTTGAATATTTTTGTTTGGATCTTGATACACATTACCACTACTATGCAAAGGAACACATCCCACATTTACTCCATGTGACCATAACAGATGTCATTGGCTGATCATCTCCATAAAGAAGTAAGGTAGTTAGAAGATCTCTATAGTCAAAGGATTTATACAGTTAGCTACACTTCTATACAACTATTTGCCATATTAAATTATATCTATACTCTCCCTTTCCTACAATAAATGGGAGTCAATCAATTGTCTACTCATTCACCCCTAAATATCTTAATGACATGCTTGGGATATTGACATAGCCTGACGATATTGTTTTAAACCATGAAAGAGTGCCAATATTATGCTGACTAACATGATAAGATAGTTTGGGATATTGTGAACACTTGTTGGATCACTAATAAGAGAATAAAGGTCTCAAGGATGACTAAAAATCTTAAGATAATCAGAATTTAAGGAGATGCCATAATATGTCATAGCCATGGCTGCCATAATTTATAGGGTACCCATAGTAGAAAAGTTTGAGCCATAGATGTTTTCCATCCTTATCTATGTATTGGAAGAGAAGAAATAGTTAGACTAGGATTCCATTTTTAGAAACAAATTACATAGCCAAATGGTGATGTTTAACATGGATATATTTTCCAAAGAATCATTTGAAGGTACCTTTTACATGGCCTCCTATCTTATGTATAGCCTGGTACACAATAGAGATTTTCCATGTCTTATAAAAATTTCTTCAGGGCTAAAAATATATGAATTATATCCTAAGATGACCTTGGAAGGATTCAAAAACAATTGTTCCAAGGTCTATAATTACTTCTTTAATGTGATAATGAGTGTCTTGTTCCTTCTATTAAAGCCTGAATGGGATGAAAAAGATGGCTAGGAAAAAAATTGACAAATTTGGTATAACATATATTCAATTTTGCACCTTCACATATATTTGAATAAGCATATTTGTAGGGGAAACTCATAAGTTGCCCTAGTATGTTTCTAATAAAGTAACACAAATGGATATATGTAGATAAATGGTACCACCTCATGAGATTATCATTGTAAAAAATATTAACAATCCCTTCAAGTTCCATGTGGAGATAGGATATTATACATGTCCTTCTCTAGTTAAAGTAAATGGATTAGAAAAAGAAATGGGGTGGTACTAAATGGATAACATGACACCTTGACCTAATTATGACATTAGGTGGCTAGTCAAATATAGCTATAGTTCTAATCCTACACCAAGTGCATTACAAAGATATCTGGTCTACATGCACAACTGAGGAGCAAGTGAGGAAAATTAATTACCTAAGGCTCACTTGTGCAATAAATTATTTCATATGACATTATCCCCATTCTTGAGGATATGGCTAATGATAAGTATATAGTGTCATCAACATACACTAAGGAAAATATAGAGGTGTAACCCATAGCGCAAGTGGACTTTATAGTCCCAAGAAGTGACTCAATTGCCTAGAGGGATTTCCTAGTGATGAAAAGTACATTTAAATGGTAAAATGCCTAAGGAGTGGACCTTAGTACATGTGATACCCCTTCACTTAGGGAGCTAAGAAATGTCAATGATCTTAAGGCCATCCTTCCCCCTTACATCAACTATCTAGCAGGCCCTCAAGTAGTGGCCAAGGGTAAAGGGAAGGGTATAGTCAGAGATACTAGTTTTACCAAGTCAGTCAATATCAATGAGGTTATAGTGACATAGTCCAAGTCTGGACTATCATTTACAAAGTTAACTAGTCTTATTAAAAATTAGACCCAAATTGTCATTGGGGAGGTGCAACTTGCTAGTGCTACTCCCATCTCAATCACTACTGAAGCAACTCCTGCTGCATTTACTAGAACTAGCCATTTTGTCATCCATTCATCCTAAGCAATCACCAGTGCCCATTCCTTCCCAAGTAATGTATATATAAGGAAAATGGGATGGGTATAACAATTAGAGTAGCCAAAGACTAAAAGGGAAAAGAAGATATTACAACCTCCAACTGTAACCCCCAAGAAGAGGAAGGAGGTAATTCATGTAAATGAACCCTCTTGACATGATGCCATAGAACCACAAGGGGAAAAATCCTCATATGCCAAGAGGTTGAGGGATATGAGTGATGAAAAAGACTTAGAGTAAAATAGGCCAATTATGTAAACGATGAAACAAACCAAGGCATTCACTCTTCCCCTAATGAGGATTTGCCAAATAAATCCAAGGGAAAGGCCATAGACTCCTATCAAGGTTCCAAAAATAAGACTATTTGGGCTATAAGAACTTTCTAGAGGGGAAGGCAAGGGAGATGAAAAGGACATACTAGCCTTAAGTGACCCCTTATCCTTTAAATATGTGACACAAGTTGGTATCAAGGTGGTCACTGTAGACTAAGGCTCTACCTAAAAAAAGGAAACTACCTCCTTGGACACATAAGCATTTGTCCAAAATATTTTCATTGAGCCACTGAGACAAGATGTGGGAAGTGAAATAAGGAGTGTGTAAGAGTCTGAGGAGGGAATTGAAAAAGAGCCAAGGTAGGAGGAGAAAGGCCCCACTAGCAGTGAAAATGTGGAGGCTCAAGGAAAGAAACAACTAGATGTTATAGCAGTTGTGAAGATAGCTCCACATGACCATCCCTATCTAGTACAAACAAGTTTAAATCAAAGGAGAGGTTGCCTCTAAAGGAGATAGGGGATCAAGCCTAAAAATGGGTACCCTTATGCCTTCAGGTATAAATAAGGAGGTAGACCAAGGTGATAAATTTGTAAAGGAGGGACCTTTAACATGTACTACTTATTTAAATATCCTTAGGGTTCCTTTCCCCGAATAAATTTCCATGATCTTGTTAATGTTTCAATCACACCACCATTCAATGCATCCAAGCTAGTTTTAAGGTCTCTGACTCTAATGGGTTTTTAGACTAGGCCCCTCTTATGGGTTAAAGAATAGATCAAGGAGAAATGGGATGTTGAAAGTAAATTGGGAGATATATACATGAATATTTCCCATTCATATAGGGAAAAACCTCCCAAAAAAGCTAAAGCACTCTCTCAAATAACTTTCACTAGTATTGGGGAGAGAACATAGGAGATAGTTGTCCCCCCACAAGTTGTTACAAAGAAGGATGCTCCCCTTGAAATATATGTAGTATATAGATATGATTTGTGGGAGCCATCAAGGAATGAGATCAAGCATAGCTCATAAGTTTTAGCAATCATGGTGGCTTATCAAATGGATAGAGACAAAGCATTGATGGAGGAGCTAAAGAAGTAGAGCCAGACAATGATCTAGTACTTTCAAAAGTTACTGAGTGAGCCTAAGGTAGTGACTTCAACTACTAGTAGTACCCTAATCATACCCATTCCCTCCTAAGATACACTTGATGTCAGCCTAAATAAGGATTTAAAGACTAGAGGATGTGAAACAAAAGATTGGAAACAAGACTTGACAGCTTGAGCCAAATAAGTCATCCATATAGCCATGTAATAGATTGATAATGAGATAGATAGATGAGGAGAGTTTAGCTCCCTATAATTTATCTATGATGTTGATATCAAGATTTGGAAGGCACTTAGGCCCAAAGTAGATGAGATATGTAATATGGGAAAAGATGCTTTAGTAGCATAATATATTATCTCTTTGGATGATTGTAAAATGCCTAGAGAATGTTAGTTAGCCATAAATCATAGGCTAACAATGCTTTAGAATGGAATCTTTAATATAAAAGGAGAAGATCAGTCTCTCAAGACTATGAAGATAGAAATTGAGGCCATTTTGAGAGCAATGGTGAAGCTTGATGGCCCAATGTATTTGACAAAAGAATTATTGGAGGATGCATTGAAGAACCTCATTAATACACCCCATGGAGCCTTTAATATCTATAAAATAAGGGACCTTGTATCACTTGAAAAGTCCTACAACCAGTTAAAGGCATTGGTACATAAGAAGCAGGTAGTGCTCCAAAGAACCACCAACTAGCTATAAGAATATAATGACAAATTCAAGTATCAAGTGGGCCCAGATAGGAAAATCCTCACCACTATGATTGTAAATTTTGTTTCATACAAGAAAAAGTTGGTAAAAGGCTCAGTCATCAATGTTGATTCTACAACATGACCAATCCATTTCTGTTTCTTCTTAGTTGGTATATAGATTATTTAATTTTCTTCTCCTTTCTCTTTCTCTTTCTCTCCCATTATTTTATTCATTGTACAATGCCCATTAGAGGCACGTTCTCCCTTGAAATATTATTTGTAAAATAAGGGGAATTTTTTGGGTTGGTTATGCAAACAGAAAAAGGTTTTTTTTTCCTTTACTAGGTTGTGATACATGTGGCTGATGGAAGGGATCCCACCAGGGTAAACTATTAGATCTTTCACTTTCATTAGAGTGCATGCATAGTCCCAAGAATAATTATTGTTACAACTGATGAGATCCAAGTTCGTGAATGATTTTTCCAGCTAGAGCACATTTTTTTGAGATGCCATGTATGGTTAATGTTGTATAAGTAAATGGGTTTTGTACCTCTATAGAGGTCGATTAATTTGTGGGTACATAGCTATAACTTAGGAGAGTTCTCCCCAAGTAATTTTTTGATGCCAAATTAATTCCTATTATAAAATCATTGGCAACCTTTGAGAGCATTAAAAATGTCTCCCTTGTTATAGAAATTTTTTTCATGGTGTTTTGATATGTAATTTTCAAGATACATTGTAATCAACTTTGATTCAGTTAATATATGAAACCCATGCAAGGTTCATTATTTCTTCCTATTATTGAAATAAATTGCTTTATTTTACATGCATAGTGGATTAGTTATCTGATCCATGACTCTTCATGGTAGTCATTTAGGTTCAAATCTAGAATATAAAATCCTTTTCATTTTAATATGAGAAAATAGGGAATTGATAACATTCTTAAGGGTAATCCTGGGTTTATGAATTCAACTAGTAGGAACTTTTGAATAGTTATTTTTAGAGTTGCAGATAAACTCTCAAGGATTATTTATGCATAATTTCATCTTATCTATTTTGAAATGAAAAGTATTTAAGTGAAGATAACATAGTTGTTAACATTTCCATACTCATTTGCTAATCATCCACATCCTTATCCATATTTTAGATTAACTTAGTTTTTCCCCATCTTTCCCTACATATAACAAGCCCTTTGCATGTCTAAAGTGTTATATACCTATAGATGCATAAACATTGTGTATCTAGCATGTATTTACTCTTCATGCTTTAAAACCTAGTATTGCAATCTCTTATTCTTGTGAAAATTCTTTTTGAATGAAAGTTGAAATCACATAGCCATATCTATATTTAGTAGTTTTTTCCTGGCTTAGAACATTTGCCTATTCTATGTGACAACCCTTCCTATGTGGAGTGATCAAGTTTGGTTGTGTTCTAGTCGTATTTGTGTTTTTTTGTGCCAATAACCCCCATGGAAGATGAATTGCATAATCTCTCCATGTGAGCTAGCTACCTCATAGGTCATCTCA
>JARHVA010002818.1:2137500-2330000 GCA_037957365.1 Torreya grandis | reverse complement strand
AATGATAGTCTAGAATTAGACTATGCCACTATAACCTCATTGATATTAACTAGCTTGGTAAAACTAATATCTCTAGCTATACCCTTCCCTTTGCCATTGGTTGCTACTTGAGGGCCTACTAGATAGCCAATGTAAGGGGGAAGGATGGCCTTGAGCTCATTAACATTTATCAACTCCTTGAGAGTATGGGTATCACATGCACCAAGGTCCACTACTCGAGACTTCAACCATTAAAATTTCCTTTTCATCACTAAAAAATCCCTCCAAGAAATTGAGTCACTACTTAGGACTATAAATTTCACTTGTGTTATGGGTTGTGCCTCTATGTTTTCCTTAGTATATGTTGATGACACTATATCCTTATCATCATCCATATCCTTGAGGATGGGGATAATATCATATGCAATAACTTCTTACATAGTGAGCCTTAGGTAATCAATTTTCCTCACTTGCTTCTCAATTGTGCACTTAGAATAGATATCTTCATAATACACTTAGTGTAGGATTAAACCTTTAGCTATATTAAATAGCCACCTAATGTCATAATTAGGTTGAGGTGGCATGTTATCCATATGGTACCACCTAATTTTTTATTCTAATCCATTTGCTTTGGCCAGAGAAGGACATGTATAATATCCTATCTCCATGAGGAACTTGAAGGGATTCTTAATATTTTTTGTAGCTATCATCTCATGAGGTGGCACCATTTGTCTGCATAGCTCCATGAGTGATAATTTATCATCAACATACCTAGGAAGCTTGCAAGATGCCCTTATAAATTTTCTTACCCAAATATACGTGAAGGTGTAGAATTGAATATATGTTGCACCAAATTTGTCAATTTTTTCCCTAGCCATCTTGGTAATCCTATTCAGGATTTCACAGAGGGAAGAAGATACTTATTATCACATTAAAAAATAAATTATAGACCTTAACCCAATTGTTTGTGAATCCTTCCAAGGTCATCTCAAGATATAATTCATATATTTTTAGCCCTAAAGGATTTTTATAAGACCTAAAAAATCTTTGTTGTATACCAAGCTATACATAAGATAGGAGGACATGTAAAAGGTAACTTCAAATTTTTATTTGGAAAAGATAGCCACGCACAACATCATCATTTGGCTATGTAATTTGTTGCTCAGAATGGAAGTTGAGTCCATCTATTTCTTCTCTTCTAGTACACAGATAAGGATGGAAAACATCCACACCTCAAACTTATTTACTATGGGTACCCCATAAATTTTGGTAGCCATAGCTATGACATATCAATAAATTTTCTTTAATTCTATTATCTTAAGATTCTTGGTCATCCTTGAGACCTTGGTTCTCTTCTTAGTGAGCTAGTAAGTGTTCATAATATCCCAAACTATCTTATCATGTTGTTCAACATAATGTTGACACTCTTCCTTGGTTAAAACAATACTATCAAGCTATGATGGTATCCCAAACATGGTGTTAAGATCTTCAGGGGTGAATTAGTAGACAACTTATTGACTCCCATCGAGTACAGTCCTCGTGTCTTCATGGTATACTTTTTCACATGCAATGACTAACTCTAGGTATGGGGTTACTAGCGGAAAGGTTTTTTTAGGATCCACATATCTCATACCTAAATTAACAACCACCTCATGGGGGTTGGGTCTCTATATATCACTTAGTAAGGTAGTAAAATCCAACCCCTAGACATTAGTGTCACTAATTTCATAAAAAATTGAGGTAATATTGCTCTTCATCAAGACAAATAATGAAGACATTTATTTTTAATCTCAGTATAACCTTTCTTCAAATTGAAATACACCCTACTTAACGAATAACCCCCAAATACTCTAAAATTCCTCTAAAGAAGGACTAGACAAGCAATCTAGGGGATACTTACTTTCAATGACACTTACTATCACACACTTGGAAGAAGAAAATCTTTAAAATTGACTTTAATTACTATTTTCACCACATGTCTCTTTGGTTCTCAAATTTATTGAAAATATGAGTATAAGATCTAATTGCAAAAAGTGGATTAGAATGAAAAAAAATTCTTAGTTATAATCATCCCCTTTTGACATTAGGGTTAGCATTAAATCCTTTGTGTAGAACAACTAATTATCATCTACCACATTAAATTTCTCAAGCTTCATTCAAAATAAAAATGGAGGGAAACCCAATGACACTTCCCTTTTTAGCCAAATAACTCATCTTGTGACATGCAACTTCATACAAGGAAAAGGGCCTTCAAGAATAGTTTCACCTACTCATCCTTCATGTTATTTAATGTAGAGATAGACTATACAATAGATTCTCCCTTGGGATGAACAACTTGACATGTGTCAAAGATCCAAGCATTTTAGAATGATGGTGACATTTGTAATTCCTCACCTTGTTTAGATGAGGCATACCTAACAAAGGGCCTAAAAACTAAAACTCTAAAGTGAATGCCACATGGCATTATTTGAGTGGTCTGGCCCTCAAAAATTATTTGTACCTTTCCCACCCAAAGGAAAGTGAGACATCTTTTGAAAAAAGGATTGAAACCAAAATAATTTTGGGATGCTACTATGTATCAGTCCAAGATGCTTGCTTGAGATTTCAGCCATCCTTTTACCTTTTACATCATTAACCAACCCAAGGAAGAGTGAAATAGTCTTCCATCCCCTGAAAAGGTTTCATTACTTTGTAAGAGCATTTAATGTGAAGGAACTCTTTAGGAGATGCTCACATGTCCCTCATCCAATTTTGAGGATAATTCCTCTCTTTGACAACTAAGATATTTCAAGGGTGAAAAATGGATGTATGTCCCAGAGGTCTAGACTTATTACTACCTAAGTTTGGATCAGAGCTTACACCTTTTTCACATAATACAAAATGCAATTATACCCTAGAAGACAAACTTCAAACATCTTGGGGAATGAACTTTTAGTATTACTCAAATCAACATAAGGAGTTGAATTATACTTTCATGGGTCCCACTACTTCTAAAAAGGGGTTGCTAGAATAAAGGGTGAGACCTCAACGTATAAAATCATATACACATTTAGGCCAAATTTTGATATTTTTATTAGTAGGGGCCTAATTGCTCTAGTGTAATTTTGGGCACTAACATTAGGCTCTTACTTGGGGATGAGTACCCCTAGTGGGTACACAGAGAACACCAGACTTGACTCCTATCTAGTGGGTCATGGAGTCAAAGGACTTCAACACAGAGTTCAAATAGGGAAACCCAAGATGACCAACAAAGAAAAAATGAAAACAATAAACTATACAAACACAAACAATAGCTAGACTGAAAAGATGAGAAAGGAGAATAAATTATGTGCATACTTATAAAGGCAATCATGGACTCAATCTAGGAAATGCTTAAGGTGTCTACCATTAAATAGCAATTCTATAATTTCTCTATCAATATATGTAAGATAAAATGTATGGTTCCCTATTTGATAATCAATAGTTTAAGGGCCTATCCATAGGGAATCAAACTTACCATGCTTTCCTTTGTCCTCATGCCTGCTATCCCACAATAGAACTAGATCACTAACCTAAAAGGTTCTTAGGGTGACTTTCTTATCAAAGATACTTTTAATTAACTCCTTAAACTTTACATTCCTTTTTATAATATTGTCATCGAGACTCATTGAGCTTAATGATTTGATCAATCCTATCTCCATAGTGGTTTATTTCCTCCTTGTTCTCAGCCATCTGTTGCATGAATTGGTAGGTTGGTAACTATATATTTAGGGGTAAGTTAGCTTGTGTTCCATAAAAAATATCAAAAGGGATCTTCCTAGTATATCTATTTGAAATAAACCTATCTACCTAGATGGTAAACTTTAACTTCTCACCCCATTTTATTTTGTTAGCATATAATATTCTTTTGATGATTTTTAATAGATTCTTATTATTAGACTCAGACTGCCCATTTCCTTGTGGGTTATGATTGGAGAAATATGCTAAATCAATCCCATATTCCTCACATAATGTATTTAGTTGTTTAGATCTAAAGCACATACCATTGTGACATATAACTTTGGTCGACACTTTAAATCAATAAATTATGTTATTCAACAAGAAATTCATGACCACTTGGTGAGTTGATCTTTTAGTAGGGATTGATTTGACCCATTTTATGAAGTAATTGATAGCCATTAAAATCAATTTGTGACTATAACTTGAGGCATATGATATTTCACCTATGAAATCCATCCCCCATTGCCTAAAAGGTCTGTCAATAGAGATTGGTTGTAGGGGAAGTGATCCAGATGCCTTTATTCTTCTATAAAATCACTGACATTCTTCACATCTTCTTAACATGGAATTAACATCCCTAAATAAGGTGGGCCACCAATACCTAGCCCTCATAATCTTGTGTCTGATGACTTTAGGATTGACATGACCATCATATACACCATTATGTAATTTTTCAATTACTAAAGAAATCTCATTTTCCACCAAACATCTCAAGAGGACACCATTTGGGTTTCTCCATGCTAAATCATCTTCCAATAGAATATATTTTTGAGATACTAACTTTAGTGTCCTTTGATTTTTGTCTAAATGGGATGGGAAATTTGGATTCTTTAGATAATAGACTATATCTTTTTACCGTGGAGATTGGTTGTATTTAGACTTAGGGTTATCAACCACCCTTTCTACATTTTTCACTTCCACTACCTATAGATTTTCTTCAGTCATCAACTTAGACAAACCCATAACTCTAACTAACTTAGTAGTCGATATCTCTAGGTCATATTCTTGAAGCTTGTTGAACCATCAATATCTTTTGTTAGCATCTTGATTTTGATTCAATATGTCCTTCACCATGGTATGAGGATCATAGGCCATAATCTTTGAGCTCAAAACATATGGTCTAAGATGCTTGATAGCCTTCAAAAGGGTGAAGGCTTGTTTTTGGATTATGGTATATCTCAGCTCAAATCCTTGTAGTTCCTTACTAAAAAAGACAATTGGATGATCATGGCCTTCATCATTCTTTTGCAAAAATATCCCAGCAATAGTATGCATGGAGGTGAATGAAAATATTTGTAAATATTTCTTATAATCTAGACTAGCAAGCATCAGGGTAGTTTTTAAGGCTACTTTGATATCTTGAAAAGATTGGGTGGCCTTCTCTTCATACTTTATTATTTGATCCCTTTTTATCATAGAAGTGATATATAGTGTATCTCTGTAAAGTTGGAAATAAATCTTCTTACAAAATTAATCTAGCCAAGGAAAGATTGAATACCTTTCTTGGTCTATAGGATGGGTAATTTATCGATGGCCTCCACCCTCTCATGATCTATCATGATACCTTGTTTGGATATAATATATCCCAATAACTTTGCCTTTTTTATCCCAAAGTGGCACTTTTTAGGATCAAGGGAAATCTTGAACTCTTTGCACCTAATTAGCATTTGTTCGAAATGCACCAAGTGGTCACTCTTTCTAGAGTACACTGTAACATCATCCCGATATATAATAATGAACTAGTTGGTTAATCTAGTGAAGGCTACATCCATAGCTCTCTATAAAGTGGTGCCTACATTCATTAAACCAAAAGGCATTTAGATATACATGTAGGTACCCCATGGGGTGGTGAAATTAGTCTTGGACCTTTTATACTCCTTAACCACTACTTGGTTGTAACTGAAAAAGCCATCCATAGTTGATAACAACTCAGATCTAGTAACATCTTGGAGCATGTTATCCATGTTAGGAAATTGATAACTATCTTTTAGAGATGCCTTGTTTAAATTTTTGAAATCAACATAAACTAGATGTCTTTGTTCTTCTTCCTAATAGGGACTAGGTTTGCCACCCATGATGAATATTTGATGGCTTGAATGATCCCACCATATCTTAATTTATTCAAATCCTCTTTCATCTTAGTGGCCAAGATGGGGTTAATGGGACATTGGTTTAGGTGGAATGGTTTTGCATTGGGGTGAAGAGGAATAACATTTTGGAACAAATCTTCTTAATAATCTTTTAGATCTGAATATGACCATGCTAGGAAATCTTGGTACTTCTTTAGTAATATAATAAATTTTCCATTTTATTTGTCACTTAAATGAGTACCTATCCAAATCTACCTAGGATTTTCTTCTATCTCAATGTTAACCTCAGTTACATCCCTTGATATGGAAATGTTTTTGGATTTGACTTTGTCAGCTCCATCGAAGGCTACTTCTAGGCTAACCAATCCTCTTTGGATAGTATTAGTCTTTAACTAAATTATTTACTTCTCATACAAGGTTTCTTTTCCATCATAGACTTGTACCATAGAGTCCCACTCTATGATATTTCCTTCAAATTCATTCATGCAGCACATAAGCCTCTTTATTTAATCATCATTATCAAAGACTTGCCAATGATTGATGTTATCTAGGATAGAGGACCTCACCAATATTTTGACCTCATATTCACAAGTAAAATGCTCATGTTCAAATTTAAATTATACATCCCTCTTTGTGAGCATATCTGCCAAGTGATTAAGCTCTTGGGCATGGTATTAAATATTGAAAGCTTTGAACCATTCCAAGCAATCACATACAATATTTTAGTATTCCTTCAATATCTTATATTTTGTGGTGTAAACACTTTAGAATTATTTTACCACTAGTTTTGAGTTTCCCTTGACTAACAACTTCTTGAATCTATATTCTTTAGTGATCTAGAGACCAATCAAGAGTGCTTCATATTTTACAATGTTTTTAGTGCACTCAAAAGCTAATTGAAAATAATACTTATAAACTTGACCATCAGGGCATAAAAATAACATCAACCCCATTTTTGACACTTGAACATGCTCCATCAAAATGTATGATCCAGATGGATTCTTCATCAGTGGTACTAGAGTCAAGAGGATTTTCAATGTATTTAATATTTCCCATAAAACTACCAATGTCTATATCCAAATATAATACTTCATTCAATTGATTCTTGGGATCTTGTAAAACATGGAGCATCTATGGCTCATGGTTCAAATGAAACATCTTCCCTTCTAGGTGTATAGTTACATAGGATAAATCCATTTGAACACTTCCTCCAATACTGGCTACCTATTTTCTAGATAGAAGCATACCCCATTTTGGTGGACAATCTACATCAACAACGCCCATACTCAAAATGTTTTTGGGGTATTGTGTAATTCGTATCACCAATCCTTTGACTATGCTAACAATATTTACTTATATGGAATATATAGCAAGGCATCATCCATATGTTGTAGTTATCCTTATATAAATTGCATTAAACACCACCAATGGCATGATATTACAAGATGCATCAAAGTCAAACATGTAATTATGGATAACTAGTCCATTAATTAGCAAGGTGGTGTAGAAAGGATCAATATCCATTTGAATTTATACCAATGTTGTTCCCAAGTATACTTATAAGTGGTTCTCAAGAGACCTTAATACATTCTCTCCTCCTATAGAGAGAGTAAGAGAAGGCTCAGCTTCAATAACCGTATTGGTAATGATCTTCTTAGTGAACCCCAAATATTTAAAATCTCTTTTCTTATGTTTAGGGATTAAAAGTAATTACACAAATGGTATGGTTAATTTCAACTAACTTAATACTTGATTCATATCAAAAATATTGTATTTGGGCAATGAAGTATTAGTAGGTAGGCTTGTAACTTTCTCACTCGAGATATATCCTTCAAGAATCAAGAGAACAAATGCAAGGGGACTAACACTCTTAACTTCACTTTTCAAAGGAGGCTTCTTGGGTTCATCATTATTTAGTATATTAAATAATAAAGGATTTTGGATTTTGGGTTGGGTATTTCTTGGTTTAGTACTATAAGGTATAGATCCAAGCCTAGTGGAACCCTAGGATTCTTTACTCCTTACAGTTCCCTTTTCTTTAGTCTCTATTCTAGAAGGGGCAGAGTCCTTTTCATTTGGAGTATAATATTTGCCCTTACTCCTCAAATTATATTTATTTATTTATTGGTTAATTAAAACATTTATCATTAATTACCGATCCTTAATTGATGGAGGGGAATCTCTATATTTTTATTTCATCATCAATCTTAGGAACTCAAAATCATGAGTTGGTAATTCATATTCATGCATCATGTTTATTTCACAAATAAAATATGGAAGAGGTGCCCCTACCTTTTCACATGCTATCCAAAATGCACAAGTAGTATCATCACTCATTATCTCTATTGATGGACAAGTCACCATCACAACGGGCTCAATAACTTAAAATGTTCATATGCTAGAGTATCCTCATAATTAGAGACCTTTGAGGCATTCATATCCTCCTCTTTGAAAATACATCTTTCCATATCCTAGAATTCAACTAGGTAGATGTCATCTTCATCAAATGTAGCCTAAAAATAATTTTCATCTTGACCACCATCATCAATTGCATCACAAGGGGGTGAGGAATGAAGCACTTAATACACCAATCAATGTCACATTTGACTATGTTAATTATTACAATTAAAGGATCTGGTACTTCCTTTCCACCTCCCCTATTCTAATTTATATCATCCCTATCATACCTTATAATGCCTTTACCCCTATCATTATTTTTGGCTTGAAACTATGGCCTACCCTGACCCTAATCTCGAGGATGATTCCTTTCATCTCTCTTAATATCCCTTTTGTCATCATGGTTACCAAGTCCTTGAGATTGTCCCTTTTTAGCTCTAGCTAATTTTTAAGAAATTTCTTTTATTTCAGTGGCCAAAGTACACACCATATCTTATAAGTCTACACTCTTGTGAGATTATTGAGGCTTTTTAGGATCCACCAATTTAACATCGGCCCTTTTGTTCAAAGGCTCACCCATAAATTTTATATTATTTTCTATCTAGACAACCAAATTGAAATCCATTCTTAAATTCATGGGAGCCTTATCTCAGAGATAATAGGATGCATTTTTTTCAAATGGATCAAAATACTTAATCAAAGAAGTAGCACCACTAGGCCTAATATCCTCTGGCAGTCTCCTTAATACCTTACTGAACCTAGAATTGAAATCCTTCACACACTCATTTGGATTCTTCTTTAGGTTCTTAAAATTAATAAGCAAGAATATAGGATCAATGCTATCACTATATTACATCTTAAAAGCATCAATCATAGCTTTCCAAGTGTCCATGGATCCATTAAGGAAGGATTTGAACCATTCTTGAGCTTCATTTTCAAGTGTGTTCATAAAGAGTTTAATACATACATCTTCAAGATCTATCTCATAATCCTCAATGATATTTAAGAAAGCCTTCAAATGTTTCTCCCTAGATACTACATTATTCCCTTAGAACTTAGGTATTATATTTATAACCTTTATAGGGACCTCACTGGGGAAACTAGATATACCATTAAAGTTGATAGGCTGAAACCTTGAAATTAGAAAAGGTCTACATCTATTAGCCAAATCTTGATCATCCTCTCCATCATTATCATTATCAACATTGAACATTATTCTCCTCAAGTCATGGTCCCCATTTATAAATTTAGAGATGAAGACAAACTAGAGGATGGTTGGGGATAAACACTGTGTGAAGGGCCCAAAAAAAGGGGAAATAGAGTGAATATTTAATGGTTTGGCAAGAGGAGAAAAACTCCTTTACAGAGAGGGAGCCTGACTCGTGGGGAATTCTAATTTGTTTGAGTTAATCTAGTATCCTTTAACCAGAGGGATTTTATAAAAAAAAGGGGGAAAATACAATGGGGAACAAATTGATCAGTCTTACTTGATGATCTAAGAGTTGGCCCATAATAGGCTTCCACACTTGCCTTCTTTTGGATGGGATTTTTAATTTTGGGATAAGTTCTTTTGATGGATTAATATAAAAAGAGGATCTAATATCATCCAACTTTGTAAATTTGAAGATAATTTCTCAATTTAGAGAAGGGAACATATAACAGGCACTAATCTTCAAAACTTGACCCAATGGAGTTGCCAATAGAAGAAAAACTTCTAGACTAAAAAATAAAGCTACACAATAATTGATGAGATATCACCCCCAAATATTAAAAAAAACATTAAATATATAAAATGTTTTTGTGAAACAATAATGAATATCTTTAATGGATTTGCCCAAAAATTATAAGGATGTCAATGAACTCAATGCAAATGTTTTATTGTATAGATAACACAAAGCACTTGCAGCTCTCTACAAGAGTTATTGGCAATCACAGGTGACCAGAATGGTCCCTGGAAATGGCGTGAGAAAAGTGTTGGTTCTTAGTTGTACACCCTTATAATCTAGCTTTGTGTACTTTGAAAGAAATGGAAAATAGTGATGATAAACCCACTAAAGTGTCATTGTATCCAAGGGAGGGTTTGACACTAAGAATGGACTAGACTAGAGAAAATGACTAAGGGGCACCTAAAAATGGTATGGTTAGTTCCTTGCTTCTTCTAGCTCTACTTGAATAGTTGGATTTGTGTTCATTTGTGCCAATATTCTCCATGGAGGATGAATTACATAATCTCTCCATGTGAGCTAGCTACCCCATAGGTCCTCTCACATTGGTTCAGATAGATCCAAAAACAACAGGGAACTAACCATCCCTTTGTAAGTGCCCCTCAGTCATTTTCTCCAATCTAGTCCATTCTTGATGCCAAACCCTCCCCCAGCTACAATGACACTCTAGTGGGTTTATCATCACTATTTTACATTTCTTTCAAAGTATGTAAAGCCAAATTAGGGGGCGTGTATAACTAAGAACGAACAAAATGAACAAAAATGACTTGCATGATGATGCATAGTTAAATGATTATTGCATGAGTGTCCCATCTGTCGATACAACTTCAAATTCACTCTCCAACAAGAAAAAAAGCTTCTTGATGAATACTCTCATGTTTCATAGGGTCAAGACCATAAAAATATATGATACTAGATGATGGTGTATATCATATTTTGCACAATATTAACACTAAAATAATAAAGTCAAACACATAATATTTTCAAACATAATGATTTATTTCTGCTTCTATTGTTATATGATTACATATGAGAGATAAAAATTATATATGAATAACATTATTATATTTGGGGAGAGTAAATCTCCTCTAAAATCTCTCCTAAACCAACTCCCAACAACATAAACTTATTTACGTGAGTTTAATTTAATAACCAAATCTCACACAAATAATAATGTACTAAATAATTCATAATATGAGTTTTTATTACAAGCATATTAATAATGTTTCACACACCATACCTCAATATATTCTTCACAATGTGGTTAAAAAACATAACAAACTCTAAGTGATTCCTTATGGACCTTCTTCCTTACTAAATGAAAGATATGGAGAATTTAATGGTATTATCAATCTCATTATCTACCTTTATTCTCAACATATTACCTCAATCTCATATGAAATAACTATTCATAACCTTTATTCTCAACATATTACCTAGATCTTATATGAAATAATTGTTCATAACTTGTATCAAAGACTCCCCATGCCCTTTTCTACAAGTTATATCCCTCACTCTATCACCTCTTTTTGCATGATTTCCATGATGACAAGAATTTTACAATGACATAGGTAGAATAAAATCTAGAGCATTCTCATACTTTGGGATTCTAATAGCATGTTAATGATGGATTATTGATGGCACAATATCCACATTGCTCACGGGTGATTTTTACTTATGTGCGTTTACATACACCACCTCAATGTCCATCTCTTGGGTAAACTTATTTTCCATAGGTTGATGTAAATGAGAATCCATTAGAACATCTTATTACAACTCATCTATGAGAGCATCATCATCTAAGATCCTAAGAGTAATGGATGTCAATTCTTCATGTAACTCAAGTTTTGAATCTTTAGGAGAAACATGATCTTCAACATTATTTTCTTCCTCATCTTTAATTTTCTCATAGGCTATGGTAGCAACACACTCACACAATGAATCATGACTAGGTGTGGATTCCAAATCTTTAACTACTTTCTTGTCATCCTTCTTTCGTTCACTATCATGCATACCATCATTAGAAGATAAAAGGACATTTTTAACCAAAGGAGTATGTTTACCTTCAATGTCTTGCATCTCTGAGAGGATCATCTTGTAAAAATTAATAAAAACATGCAATAATAGTTTTATATTATTATAAAAACACTTGAAAATATTATATTGATCACATTCCACTTTGATGGGGAAACCTCTTTTGAGTATGCTCAATACAATAAATTCATGGATGCCATCATTGGCCTCAAAAATTATTATATACTAAGTCTAATCTAAGCAACTACTGATTCCCATGAATGTGGGATAAAATAGAATGCTCACAGGATGACTTACAAAGCATATGAATCCATAACAACTAATATACTAATAAATTAAAGAGAAGGGGTCACATGGGTTCCTAACATCCCCTCCCTTTTTAGAAAAGCTTTGTATTCAAAGATTCAAATGTGGGAATTGGTGTTGAATCTGAAAGAGTGTTTCCCATGTTGCATCCTCTAGTTGTATTCCATGACACTAAATTAATACCTCTATTATGGAGCGAGAGTGAATTTGGCATGTGAAATTGTCCAAGATTTCCTTTGGCTCAATAAGGATGGATCCTTCTTTATCAATTTATGGTAAATAGTCTACACTCTGATATTTGTGCCAATAACATTATTCAAACAAGAGACATGAAATAATAGATGAACTTAAGAATAAAGTGGGAGTTATAACTTATAATCAACCAATCTAATATTTTGGAGAATTGTATATAGGCCATAGAACTTGGGAGCTAACTTATGACACCCTTTGAGTTTTAGGAAGGATTGTTTATATGGTTATAGGCAAATAAAAACCATATCACCTACTTGAAATGTGCACTTAGAATGGTGTTGATCAACCTATTATTTCATTATATTTTATGCCATATGAATATTATCCTATAGGGTGTTGAGGATCTGATCCTAGGTTTGGAAAAGCATGTTGATCGCTTAAACTAGTGAACTATTGGGGGTGCATAAAAGGAGCACTGGTGGTGCTTGACCATAGAATGCTTCATATGGAGTCATTTTAATTGAAGTGTGGTAGGATGCATTGTACCACCATTTAGTGGGAGGGAGACACTTTTTCCACTTATGTTGTTATTTTGAGGTGAAGCAACAAAAGAAAGTTTCCAAGCATTTATTGATAATTTTAATCTGGCCACCCATTTATGGATGATACCCAGAAGTCATTTTCAATTGGGTATTAGTGCATTAAACTATTTTTATCTATAAATGGCTAGTGAGGTTTTATCATGATCTAAGACAATGAAGAAAGAATGCTATGAAGACATAAAATTTGGTCCAAAAAAATTTATAGAACTGTAGAGGTGGTAAGGGATGGTTGAGGGCATAAAAATGACTATATTTGGAGATGTGATCAACCAAAACCAAGATCACTATTTTATCTCCAAATTTAGGGAGCCCCTAAATGAAATCCATAGAAATATATATCCAAATCCTAGTAGGGATGGGCAATGGTTTGAGTAACCTAGGAATGAGTATTGTTTCACCTTTGTTATATTGGTAAGTATCACATTCAACTACCATCTATTGAATTCAAATTTTCATTCCATTATAAAATAATTTATGGCATGACCTATCATAGGTTTTGAGAAACCCTAGGTGCCCTATGGATAGAGAAGTGTGGAGTTCATAAAATATATCTTGCTAAAGATTTGTTCTTTGTGGAAGCACCAAATGAGATTTGTATTATAGAGAAGCACCATCCAAAGAATAATGTGATACCTAAAATGGGTTAGTGGATAATTATTGAATGATTTGAGATGATGAGGATTAATTGACATACCCTTGTATAACATCTAACTAATTCATAATAGGCATGGAAATAGATAAAAAAGAAGCTTGGTCTTGTTTATGTGCGAGACAGAGCATTAGACATAATATTATCCGTACCCTTCTTATAATTGATCTCATAGTCATAACCCATGAGTTTCTTGACCCATTTTTGTTGTGATTGGGATGAAGATCCGTTATTGTATGAAATATTTCAAAATTTGGGGATCAATTTTGATGAAAAAATGATTCCCCAATAGGTATGGCCACCACTTTTATACTACATGTAAAATGAACATCATTTCCTTCTCATAAGTAGAAAGTACTAAATTATTACTAGAAAAGGCTTTGATAGTGAAAAAATGGGGCATATTTCTTGGAGGAAAATAGTACCAATGTCATTTTGGCAAGAATATCTCTTGATAGTGAAGGTCTTGTCAAAATCTAGCATAGCTAAAATAGTTATATCACACATAGCTTGTTTCAATTCTTCAAATGCACACTCAAAAACTTATGTCCATGTAAAAGCATCCTTTTTCAACATAGCTATCAGTGAAGTTGTAATATTATCATAATCTTTGAAAAACTTGTGATAGTATTTAGTTAGACCCAAAAAAACATGGAGGATCTTAAGTGTCTGAAGATGAGGCCAATTTATCATGGCAACTATTTTTTGGGGATCCACCCAAACCCCTTGGGCTAAAATAATATGTTTAAGATACTCCACTTTGCCCTGGCCAAAATCATATTTAGACTATTTTTCTCAAAGATGATGATTAGAGATAAGTTTTAGTGTGATACCCAAATGTTGGAGATGTTCAGACCATGTTTTAATATAGATGAGAATATCATCAAAGAAGACCAAAATGAATTTTTGTAGGTAGGGCCAAAATATTTTATTCATCAATGCCTAGAATGTTAAAGGGGCAGTAGTGAGGCCAAAGGGCATGACCAAAAACTCATAATGGTCATAATACATGTGAAAATCTATCTTTAGGATGTCATCCTCATGAATCTAGATCTAGTGATATCCATAATGGAGATTCAACTTGGAGAAAAAATGAGTACCATGAAGCTCATCAAGAATTTCATCAATAACAGGGATTAGAAATTTATCCTTAATGGTGATGTAATTAAGTGCATGAATGTCAATACAAATTTACCATGACCCATATTTTTTCTAAACAAGGAGAAATAGAGAAGAATATGGGCTGGTACTAGGGTGAATAATGCCTTGCTTCAGTAAGTCTCAAATGATCATCTTGATCTCAATCTTTTAATGAAATGGGTAGTGATAGGTCTTGATATTTGGAAGAAAGATTATAAGAAGGAGATAAATATGGTGGTCCTCTAAAAATGAAGGTGGAAATCCCACTAGTTTAGTAAAGACACATGCATACCTTTATAGAATGGTTTACAGGTCAAAAGGAGGAGTGGAAATCGATGATGGATACATTTGAATGGAATGGAACTGGGTAATGAATTCATGTGAATTCTTCTCAAGAATATTTTCCATGTGATTTGAATTGATGATGTTGAGAGACCCTAGTTGTAATCCTTTCAATGTATGTTTTTTTCCATTGTCTAAAAACTATATCTAAATTCTGGCAAAATCCCATAAGATGGGCCCAAGTGTGCATAACCATTGGGCTCCCAAAACAACATCACATCTTCCTAAGGTAAAGGCAAACATGTTGGAATATAAGTTATAATATCCAATAGAGATTGGCATATTATGACACCTAACTTTGCAAGGTAATATTCCCCCATTGGCAATCATGAATTCAAAGTTGGAGCAAGGATGGATAAAATAATTAGCCTATTTGGCTATCTAAGGGTCAATGAAGTTATGAGTGCCACCTGAATCAATGAGTATTATAAGAGGGAGATTCTTAAATTAAAATCTATCCTACATGTTTTGTGGGGTGGTGACTCCTACTAAGGCATGTAGAGAGATCTATGGTTTGTCTTCCTGAGAAGTAGCTTTCATAATTGATGGATCTTCTTCTAGATCATTTTCTATATCTTGAGTATCTTTAAAACATTTAGTTTTGGTTACAGACTCCACATGTAGTAGGTAAATATTTTGGTCTACACATTGACGTCCCAGAGTGAATTTATCATCACAATTATAACATAGTCATTTTTATCTACGAGTTCAAATCTCAGCTTCAGTCAAATGATTGATAGGAGTGGTTCTGGGGGCTAGAATTGTTTGAGGTCATTATGGATTTATATTTCTAAATGGAATAAAATTGGATTTGAATCATTATTTAGATGTGATCTTGTCCTCTACCAACTTATCCAACCTTATGACTTCCATCATTATGTTGGGTCAGAACATTTTGACCTTCAACCAAATTACATCTTTTAGTCCACAAACAAATCAATTCCTAACGAATTCATTAGATAATCCCTCTATGTGATTGGCCAATTTTTCAAATTTTGTTTCGTGATCTCTCAAAGTTCCTATTTGGTGAAGTTTAGTGAATGCTCTAGTGAAGTCATAAAAAGCACTAGGGCCAAACAGTTTCAAAATGAGGGTGCAAAAATTAGTCCATATGGACTCATCATGAGCTTTGGTATGCCAATGATACCATTGAAGGGTTTCATGTTCCAAGTGAAAGGATGCAAGTAGGACCTTGTTGGCATACAAATTATTATGGAGACTAAAATATTTTTTTACCTGATAGATCTATCCATTCAAATTTACACCATTAAATCAAGAAAAATTAATCTTCATCCCACAAAAAATACTGGAAGAATAAAATCTAGTGTCTGAAGATAACTCTAAATGGCATCTATTGTTCATGGTGGTATGTTGAAGACTAAGGCCAAGAATGTTTTCATAAATATATTTGATGTGGGTCTTGAGGGAAGCAATTTCATCCTCCATATTTTTTTCTATTTTTTGGGTTACAACCATAACCATAATAAGACTTTTTTTTTAATTTCACTTTTGGAATCAGTAGGAAAACTAGAGTTAAGACTCATTTAGTAAAGGAATTTTTTAATTTGGAAAAAATAGGAATGGGTAAATGTAATTTTACTAATTTGTTTGTATATTGGGAGTATGATTGATGAAGGTGAGAGTAATTTTAGGAGTGAAAATAGAAAAAATAAAAAATTTATCAAAGAGGGTCAAAGGATTAGAAAAGGGAGATGAACATTATGGAAAAACTTCAAGGCAAATGGACAAAAATAAAAAAAGTTATGGAAAATACCAAACAAAGGGAAAATTGAGATTTGTAGGAATTATGAGTGGATTCAGGATATGAGGGCTCAAGGAAGAAAACATAGAGGATTTAATTTTAGGTGTAACAAGGCTACAAAAAGAGATATTTCAAAAAAATGAAATAAAAAATTACTTTTTAAAAAAAGAAAAAAAAATGTTAATAGTCTACTAGGAATATGCTAAAATTGATATGATAAGTTTATAGATATAATATGGTAGTTTTATGATACTCTGCTAGTAATATGTTAAAATTGGTATTTTAAGTCCTTTGATACTCTACTAAAAATCTGATATGGCAATTTTTTGATACTCTATTGGTAATATGCTAAAACTGGTATGGCAAGTCTGCTAATAATATGTAAAGATATGATGTGACAAGTTTTTTGAGACTCCATGGATAATATTCTAAAGTTGATAAAAATTGGCCCCATGTGTCAATGTTTTCTTAAGGTTTTAAAGATAGTAATCTGGCCACCAGCACCATCTAAGTGAGTACCTCTCTCCAAAAAATTTCTAGCCATGGATTTATCTTTAAGTAATAGCTCTTGGTTTTCCTTACAGATCAAAACTACTCAATTAGAAGGGCCATTGCCTATTTTAATGGTATTTCCTCTCAATGCACCAATTACATTGGGGTTCTTATGGTACTCCTCATAATGACTTTTAGGGATTTCACCCAAGTACTTCCCATAGTTATATAGTTAGGTTTTTACCCTGATTTGAAATAGATTAGTGTGATAAATAAAAATGAATTATGCAGAAAATAAAGTTAAGATTTTTTGAAATAATAATAAAATTAATTATTCAATAGAATAGAGTTAAGAATTTTTTTAAGGAAAAAATAAATTGGCCCTAAAAAGTGATCTGATAGCAGATGAGAGGATCAAACTACAACAATTAATAAAAAAATCATGAAATAATAGGTTTATATAATTAGTAGAACACTTGAAAATATTATATTGATCATAAGGCCACTTCAAGGGGAAAACTCCTTTGATAAATCTCAATACAATAAATTTATGGATGGATTCATTGGCCTCAACACTTATATATTAAGTCTAATCTAAGAAACTACTACTTCCCATGAATGTGGATAAAATAGAATGATGACGAGATGAATTAAAAAGCATATGCATCCATATCAACTAATATACTAACAAAGTAAAAATAAGGGGTCACATGAGTTCTTAACAATGTCCAATTTTTTCTCTTGCTTTGGCTCCTTGATTTCAACATCCTGTAATTTATCCTTATGTAGTATTGTTTTAGCTACTTTGTTCACACTATCACTCTGCTTGGATAAATTTATAGGCTTCAAACCATAGGAAAGTATTTATCCTTATGTAAAATTACCTTTAAATATTTCCATATTCTATTTAACCAATCTCTTTGACTATTCATGTGCCATAGGTGACACATCCATCCTCTAAATAGACAAGCTAGGTAATAAAAGCTTATAAATATCATCATCCCATCTAAATTAGAGACATAATAGATTACATGGAAGTGATAATATTTTATGAATGAGCCCCATTAATAGCCTCCCAAAGTGTTTGAAACATTTCAATAATAATATTTCTACAATCAAATTCTAGCATCAAAAAACCAAAAACATATCTTACAATAGTCTCTAGAATCTTTACCCTCATAGAAAAAGAAGGGTCTCCTATAATATACAAATACCAAAAACTTTCCACAATCAAATGAAACACCTCTTTCATTATTTCATCATTGTAATGAAATTTAGGAGATACAAATTTTATGATTTCATAGAGGCAATAAGTGACTACAAGTCTCACATCATGATGATGATGTCTAATAAGCTTGGGATGGACCAAAGAAATTAGTGATAGTTCCAAACAGACTTTCAAAATATCATAATTTGATTGATTAACCTTAGATAAATAATCTTCCATTTCCCTCAATTTTCTAAGTATAACATTCTTTGAATGATGTAGGTTATTAAGACCTCTTCCTAATGCAAAAATTTGATTTCCCACTTCCCTTTCTCTTTGTAAATACCTAGGTTGGATAATCTTGAGTGATTTTCTAAAATGTTTTGAGAGGGAATCCTTGTAATGATTAACTCTATGATCCATAATTTGTCACTAATTTTTTGATATAATGGTTGACATAGATAAACACAATAATCCATAAACACACAAACTCACACAGGCTAGAAATCTCATGGTTCTGATACCACTAAAATATCCCAAATGGGATATTTACTAAAAACTCCAAAAAATCACACACTCAAACCTCATTGATCCAAACTACATAGAAAAAATTTGATGCTAACTACATCCTAAATAAATAACAAATAACTTCCTAAATCACCTAAGATAACAACACATAGATTATTACTTCTTTAAGGAACACCAAATTCCACACATAGATATTTATTCATTTCATAGAAATGAGCATAATGGCAATAATGATGGATGAAAGAGAAATTACTCATGTTATCCTCTTACAATACATGTATTTGAATAATATACAACACTCTTATATCAATCTAAACATGTAACATAAATCTTATGATAAATCTAAAACATATACCTTACAAACACATAACATGGAGTAGACTCTATTGAAGACAACACCACACATACACTAAATTGTAGACCTACACACTAATAATACTCACACACTACAAAATCTATTACTGCAACTAGTCCAACTAGAGAGGGTTTTCCACCACCAAAAATAGTAATCCTCTATTGAAGATCCAAGTGATATTCCTATATGGAATGGCCAACACTAACTAGGGTGGATATTTCACCATTGAAATTAGTCATAAACTCTATGGAATATCCAAAAGAGTGTCTATGAACATAAGTTCAAATCTAAAATATGGGGGGTTTTGGTTGTATAAAAATATGCATTTCAATGGAAATCACCCAACTCTTATAGGATTTTCCAAAGAGAGAAGACAAAGGATGAAATAGTGAGGAGAAAGAAAATGAGGCATAGAAATCCTCATAGGTGGCCAAATCATCATGAAAGAAAAAGATATCATGCCGAAGTGAGTCTCCCACTTCATAAGTGTGTCTCCCACTTCATGAAATGAGTGGAGATCATGCCCAAATGGTCATATGGGGCCAAAATCCTTACCACCTCCCTCTTTTATCTTCTTCAAAGCATCCAAAAATGCCCCCACGCACTTTGGAACCAACTTTACCTTCGTTGTCCATTTCTCATGCTTGATTAAGACAAAAGAGGAAAAATATGCCACCCTTTACTATTCCCACTAAGTTACCCATGTGAATGCATACAATAACTTCATTTTTTGTCTCCAAGTGGGGTGGGATGTCACACTTAAATGCTCTTATTATTAACTGGTGGGCCTTGCTACCTCATTCACAATCCACCTCATTGCTGACTCAATTGCCATGTCACTATAAATATTTTTTTTCCACCCTACTACTACATCACTTTCCATGTCACCATGAATAGTGATAATGAATAATGTTCCATGAATAGTACCAGTGAATAAAATTTGATGAATAATACCTATGAATAGTGTTGGAAGAATGTTGGAATTAACCAATTTTCCCTCAAAATTAAATTTGATGTAAAGGGGACATGACTATAAAGCTTATAGGTGAATTGTACCTTGTGAATAGTGACCCATACTAAAATCCCCTTATAACACCCAAAATAGCCTATGGGAATAGAATAGGCTACTGGTATTCATCCAATGTCTTATTTAGAAAATGGGGACTTTAAAAATTATGTAAAGGTGAGTGTTTTGAGAGTTATAACATGTTTTATTAGTATATTCAAAAATTCTAAACAAATGGTTTACAATAAAATGCATGAAAAGTGGTTTTGAGGTCTCTCAAATACATATAATGAAGGTATGTAAACCTAAGAAGAATTTTTAGGTGTTTATTGGCATGTGTAACCTATGAATTATAACATGAGATATTAATGGTATATGGGTAAGGGTCCTATCTCAAATTTCCATGCATTAGTTTATAGAATGAGGGGTAAGTTTTATAAATGATTACTAATAGTGGAAGATGGTTTAAACCCTCAAAGAAACCTAATAGTGACTTGATATGGAAGAAGTTGCTCTAAAGTGATCATAATGGATTGATATGGATATTTTAGTGATTTTAGGTTGTATTAAACTCTCCTATGTATTTCCATGTGTGATTGAGTCTTCAAGTGAGTGAGTGGACCCTACAAGAAAGGCATTATTTCTTAGAGATTTGTTTTAGTAGTTAAAGTTGACAAAGTCAAAGTATGAAAATAATTGGATGAAGAAGGTTGAGAATTATATTTTATTTCCATGGTGGTTTATGTATAGTTTGTATCCTTCATGTGTTCTAAACTAGTCTTCTAATTTGACCAATTGCTAACAGGCCTAATGGTGGAAATAGTGAAAAATCTAAACAATTGTGAGAAAGTGATTAGGGATATGCTATCATCGATTAGGGATGAAACCAAGTGTATGGATATTTTTTAAAGTAATTTTATGACATTATCATTCTTGATATAATTTTTTTAGGTCAATGGTCAAAGTGAAAATGTTGCTCACAAGTTGACTTGTCTGGCTTAGTGATGTCTATATACAGTGGGGTTATGAGATTGGTTTGGAAGATGAATATTTCCATTTTAAAATATTATATTTATATATGATAATGGTATAATTATATAATAATATCATCCAAATGCATTATTAGTCTCTTTAAATTGTCATGTAGGAGATTGTAGGTCATTGTCACCATGACTGTGTTTTAAGGTAAACTAGCAATTCTAGGTAAGCAAGTTACAATGATGAGTTTGAGGCTCTATGCCATGAGATGATGTATATATGTTATATGGTGTTGATTTATGTGACTTTAAATTATTTATAATTATTTTATAAATCTTATAAGTAAGTGAATTTAGTGAAAATGTTGAATCCAAAATGGTTTGTTTGACTAAGTGTGGCTTATGAGAGAAAAGGTCAACAAATTGGTCTGCAAGACCAATAGTTTCCATTAGAGCTTATGATATTTTTGTTTGAGTTTTTAATGATAATGTTTTAGGATCATGATAATGTATTTTAATTCATTTATTTTTTTCTTTTAGGTGTCATAAATTTGAGTTTCCATGACTATGTTCTGAGGCTAGTTGGCAGTTCAGAATGAGCATTTTGAAGAGAAGTATTTGAGCCTCTATACCCTAAGTTTAAATATATAATGAAGCTTGTGATGAAACTAAGATCATGAGGTTTTTTAAAATTTGATTTTATTTATTTATTTATTTTTAAAATTGTGTTTATGCATTAGTTGTTCAAGACAATCTTTCTGTAGGTTCGCATGCTTAATTGTGAACAATAGTAATGGTGTGTTGCAAGCGGTGGTTGGATATAAAAAGTGTAATGGACATAATATGTGAATATTATAGGTATATATAATTTTAATATGAATTTTTCCTACCATTTATGTAGTTTTATAGTGTTCTAAGGAGTTCAAAGGGTAATGTGCACTAATGAAGGCCTAACTAAATTAGGTCTCCTTAAGGCCTAAGGAAGGTTTTGGTATTTTAAGATGAGGATGACCTATTGTAATGATTTATTAATTTATGAAACATTTTATAAGGCATATTTAAAGGATAATCCAATTATTAATCTATATATGGCTGAACAAGAGGTATATGAGCAAGAGGCTTGTATATATACAAAGTAGTTTTAGGCATATTTATGTGCGTAAAGAGAAAATAAATAAAATAAGACATTGATGAGGAGAATAAGGAATTTTAGACCATTAAATGAGTGTATATTATTTTATATTAATATTTTAAATAGGTTATTTGTATGAAATTAAAGATCATATGACCTAATCAGTCTTGAAGTGACCTAATTGAGCAAAGAAGCCTAGAAGGTAGTTTGAGAGGGATGGAAGTATGTGAAGAACTAAAGATGGTGATAATTATATATTGGATGATAAAAAAGGTGTTATAAGGATGATCAGGTTTTTTATGTGTCTAAGTTGGTGTTGAGTGATTTAGGGGGTTGGTTCCTCCTTAAAAGTTGGTGCTTGCTAAAAGCCTAGCTGAGTTGGTACTTAGCTAGTTGGGGCTAGTGATCTATGTGGAGTTGGTGCTTCACTAAATTTAGTTAGTGTATTCCATTTGAAAATATTAGTGGTTTTTAATACCATTGAATTTTTTCCACATATATGATGTGTTCTTGTGTTTTCATGCTTATGTGGATAGGTGTTTATGCATGCTAGATCTATATGCTTGTTTGAATGGTCTATGATTGCTTAAGTGAAATTGATAATAAAGTTTTTAAATAATAATTCACCCTCACCCCACCTATTAGTCATTTTTATTCCAAAAATATACATATTGTTTCAATACCCAAAACTAACCCTAAAGTTTAAGCTGATAGTATTGGCTAGGATGATGTATTTTTAATGTGTGGGCTAACACAATATGGTATTGGCTAAGACAATACATTAAAACTATAAATAAACACACTCAAAAGTTTATCATATTTTCTAATACAATAAATGAAGGATGAAGGTAAATAATAAATGATATTGGCCAATCTTAGACCATATGATATAGGGAAGCTAGAAAAATTGGATAAAAAGTAGATAGAAGGGGTAAATGGATGGAAATTTATATGAGGTCATACTGATAATAGCAATTATGTAATGAAGATATAATATAAATATATCTCATAAAAAACTATGATCCCTTCCCACCCCACTATTTGTGCACTTTTTAAATAATGCACTTAAGTAGATTTATATTTGACAAGTCATTCAAGATAAAACATCCATAAATAATAAAGTTGAAAATGTTACGTTTATACATATGCCCCACCTGAATCTCATCATGTCTTATAATAATTTAAAAGAAGATGGTGCTTTGGTAAAGAAACATAACACAATTAAAAAGGATAATTGAAAATATATGTTGATAAATGAATAAATGAAAGTACCATATGCATACCTTAAATTACCTTTTCATGGAATGGCCACATGAAAATACCATATCCTATGTCATGGATGGTGAAATAACTACATTTTAAAACTCCAGGGATATAAGGATAAAAATAGACAAAAGTAATGCACACAAACACATGATGTTCAAATAAAATTGGTGTAAATGAAATCCTCTCAAGATTGATTAAGTCACTTGTAAAATTGTCAAGTTGAGATCAATAAGGCTAGGTTAGAACCAAAATACCAAAGAAGCAGATAAAAATAAAGAAAAATAGATAAGACAAAATTATAAGGCTACTTAAGACTAAAAAACCTAAAAATTGCATCTAAAAAAGGATAAGTATAAATCCAAACCAAGGTTATCCTCACAACATTTAGAAGACCACAGTACTATATGTAAGTAATAATAGAATGGCTAGTATGGAAAATCCCTCCTTAAAAGTTAGTATTATGTTTCTCAAGGTATTTTTTTATCTATCCATATAAGCCTTTAAATTCTCTTATTTTATATTATAAATATTTTTTTGTGTACCCAAGAGAGTGAGCAAGTGTCATTGTATAATTTTTTCACTTAAAACATTATCAATCATGACATTGTATATGTGTTATTCATCGATATAAGCTCATATGAAGAGTTCATGAGAATTTAAATCATCATCAACAATATAATTTTCATTAAATTTGATTATAGGACATTATAATGAAGTATTTATAAGTGTACTGATAATTACATTTAATAGATGATCTTACACCATAAGTATTTATAAGTGTACCGATAATTACATTTAATGTTGTATGCATAATTTAATTTTTTAGGTATACTTAATATCTATCATCTCATATTTAGGAAATGTGTCTTTAAATATCTTTATCTTGTGATTTGTGTTGTGTTGTGGTATGTATTACTTTATATGGGTGCCTAATTTGATAATATTATCATTAATAAGATTTTGTATCTTATGTCTCAATTTTAAACACATGTTCATTAAATGTCTCTCAATATGATGATAGTACCAATATGCATTGCCATCATAGTTCCTTTGTGTGGGATTTTTTGGATATAGATATTTTGAAGGAATAATTATGATAAGGTTTCAATCAAGTATCTTCTTTAATAGTACATGATGAGGTGATGGTAATATTTAAAATTCCTCTTCAGTGGAGTTATAAACTATAGTTGGTTTGTAGGTTGTGATATTACATTAAATGTAATATTAAATTCATTCCTATTATAATTTGGTTTGACCTTGTATCTTTATTTTATTTTAAAATTAATTGTTAAGGCATTTGTAAGAGTGGATGTATACTTGAGTTTGTTCAAAACTATAAGATAAAAATCTTTATCCCTTACTATGTAGCATAACTCATCAATGGATTGGAATCTCTTGAATATAATTTACTTGTAGAATGATGAAAAATAAATTATTGAATATGTCTTGTAACACATTATTCTCCATAACATTTGGAGTGTTGGATAGCATATTATTTTACCAAATTATGAAATAATTGATGGATTCCTTGGACCATTTCTTGAGTTTTGTAATTTGTGCATAAGATAACTTCTCATCAATGTTAATATAAAAGTGTGCTATAAATTATTTTTCCAAAGGGTTGAATTTTATTACATATTGAAGTGGGATATTATAAAACCATAATAAATCATAGTCTTTAAGGATTCTCATAAATAACTTGGTCAATAATTATCACTATGTACATAGTCCAAGCCTAATGCCTAGAATTATCTAAGGTGTTACTTTGAGTCACCTTTACCTTCACATAATGGAAGCTTTGGAGCTACAAATCCTTTTGGTGAAGGATAAGATGTTATTTTATGGGATAATGGATTCTGAATCAAAGCATGTGTATACATGGAATGACTAGATCTAAATTCACCTTGCTCTAATTACAACACCTTAGTGTGCAAGGTTGTAATATTTTTCGCAAGAAAATTTATTATATGAGAGGTTGATGATGAAAAATACATAGTCATCATGGGAGGGGTAAAGATTGCCTATGTATAGATATGCATATGACAATACTTCAGATGCCTCAAGTTTCCCCAAAACCTTTGGTGTATGTTCATATGTCCATATAGGTGTATGCATAAGAATAGGGCCAATATTAGAGGTCTAAAAACCTGATGTGGTATCTTGGCATAACTCTACTTACACACACACACGCACAAAAAAAAAATATTACATCAATTTGATGTGGATTCATGTTAATATATTTAGTTAATTCTCGGTCATCCATGGCATAAATTTTATCCATATTGGTTATGTCATTAGTATTATCGGTCTCAACATTCATGATAATTTCATCAATAAGGTAGATAGTATGTTTTCTATAATCCATAGTAGGAGGATTAAATGAGATCATGCATGCCATTTGTCATCTAGTGCTAAAAATAATTATCTCAAGTTAGATATTACAATAATAGGTTTGGATAAGTTTTGGGATTATTTATTGTTAATTTTATCCTTATTAGTGTTCTTAAATTTAATCCATTTACTTATATAATTGACCCAAATATGATATAATATCCATGTAGATTAGTATGAAAATAATATGATCATGAATTATTTTAACCAGATATGTTCATTCATTATGGCCAAGATTAATGTTTATTATTAGGGAATAATTATAAATCAAGTCTAAAAATAAAACCCTAAGGCTAGTATAATAAACCTTAGAAGGATGTAACGCTTTTGGAGATAAAAGGTTTGACATGGTTTGATATATGTATGGGTTCACCAATATTTTTTACCCTAATATGTATTTATAATCATAATATGATAGAAACTTGAAATGTGATTCATATATCAAGATATGAAATTTAAGCATACATCTAAATGTAAAATACTTAACCTAATTATAATGCTTTAAGAAGTAGCATATGATAAATTTAGTAAATATAAAAAAGGGATGAATACTTATATTTTATAGTTAAATATTTGACTATGAATATATTATATAAGTGGAAATAATACTAATACAGGCATGTATTTTTTTGGTTTATAAAATGTACTCTAATCTAGGCATAGTTTCAATAACGTTGACCTGGGTCAATATCATTGGTAAATACTAACCTTTTTTTCAATATCAACATATACATAAATGAGGTATTTTTACCATAAAATAAAATTCATCTATATTTATATGTTTTATATGTGTGATCCTGATTTCTTATGATGCACACAACTCCAAATAGAATCATCCTTCACCTTGAAACCCTAGTTGTGATTTTAAGGGATATAAACCTAAAAAAATGGTGGAAGTTGTAATGAGATGAGATGAATTCAATTACCCACATTTTATCATTGACCATTGCCTACGTATCTAATACTATGAGGGGGTAATTCAAGCCACATGTATTTCTCCCATCTAGTGTGATTTTGAAATTGTGTTCCTTTGAAATATGTATGCAACTAATGACTTGGATTTGATACTTGAGAATGCTTAATTTGAATTGCATTTGGTATTATTCATATTTTTATTAAGACTACTCCTAGTTATAGATTCACAATTTTGGAATAATAGGGTAGATTTTATCAATGTGCAACATTGAATAAATATGTACTAGATAAGTGCCAAGTCCTTTTTATATGAGACCTTTATTTATTTATATATGAGTCAAATTGGGTAATTTATTATTCCAATAACACACTATGTAGATGGGATAACCCTAAATAAATATTTTATTATAAAATGTATCTATTACTAGGAGAGGGTTGGTTCTGACCAAATTGGGTCAATATCAACTAGTGATACTAACTAAAACTAACAGATCTGATCTATGTATAGTTGGAATGAACTAAAAGTTTGAACATGTGGGTAGTTTATCTTTAAGTGAAACTAAAAGTTTGGATATGTATATTCAATATGTTTATTATGTTTGAAACAAAAAATGAGGATCATGTAGGCATGTAACAATAGATTGAAAGGATTAAACTCATAATTTACCACATATGGTGTAAAACTATATGGAAAAACATATTGGTAAGCCCATGGATTTTTTTAGCATTAATTTTTCAAATTTTATTGTAATGTTTGAAATTAATTCATGATTACCATACACTAAAGAAAAATTTGATCATCCTTTACTATATTTGACTCAGTGTTACTCTATAATTTTTCTTTGACCTAGGGGCTTCATATTGAATTCATAATTTCTAAGTACAAAAATATTTCCTTACATTAGATTTAAATTTATTTTCCTTTATTTTCTTGTTTTGTATAATTATGCTCTAATAGTTTTAAAAATAACAAGAGTTTTCATTTTGGGTGAATCACTCATTAGTTTTACCTAAGACATGGTGTGAGGGATACTTATCCAATGCTCAAGTCATTAAATATAACTATATATTAACTTAATTTTACACATACCTCATGGTATATTGGAAACACGTAGGGATTTTGATTTTGAACCATATGAAACCTCTTATCTATTTATTTTTGTTGTGAACCATTAAGTAGTTAGCTCAAGAAAGTTACTCTCAACATATCTTAGACATAGGATAGTGTAGCTATAGGATAATATGATCATCCATAATTACCACCACTTTTATCCTTGTCAACTATTTATAGTTGGAATAAATATATCTAAAATCTTAAAAATTCAACACACCTAGATTAGTTACACCCCTACTACCACTCACAAATTCAAAGTTTCATAATCAAATCATGGGTTAATGAATGGATTTATTCTTATATATTTTAATCCTCTATATATGTGCATTCATAAAATTAAAATATTATAAAAATTATAAAATGAATAATATATAATTTCAATCCTTCCTCAATTCATATTATTGAAATATTTAATTTGAGTTACTACATGTCACCAATAAGTGCCAAAGTGCATGCATGACTCATTATTTTCCTCCTACCCGTAAATCTCAAGGTTGCCTTATCATCCTAGTACCATTATTATTCCATGGATTTTATTATATATCATTTTTCTTGTTACAAACATGAGATGAGGTTGGTTCCTTCATCCTTTCAAATAGAATGAAGGTGGTAAACATGTTCCTCCTCAAACCCATCCACCTCTCACAAGGAATTTCCATTAACCTGAGGAGTATTATATCATTAATAAAGGTCATAATAATCATGCTAATATTTCAATGTTAGATTTTCTCTAAGTAACCCATATGTATAAATTTATTCTTTGTGAATCATTATGTAACACAATTTTACCCAATAGTGTAAAACCACCTTATCTTTCTTATATTATAAATACTTTACAATCGTTAGATGAGATTATTTATTTTTAAAATGGGTATTTACCTATAAAACATATCATAATTCAAAATATACCCTAATATATATTCTCATTTATGTGCATAACAAAGATATTAAAAGGGTTCCTATAGATAATGGGTTAGGATTAAATATTTATAATATCTCTGTCTTAAACTTATTTGGTATAAAGGCATAAAACATTACATATTCATATAAGAAAATTAGATTATTTGATAATGTTTTGTGAAAATTACTCAAATAAACTACATTTAATATAATTATAGACCCTCATATGATAGCCACATATTGTTAGATCATGCCTAGTGACCTTGTAATATTATTTTAGGAAGATCATGGATACATGAAATGAACACATTTCCTTCTACTTTATATTCATGTTTAAATTTTATTCAATGATAATGGTACATATATATCTACCTTTTAGATTAGCAACCATTCAATCATTGTGTATCATCCCAACCTGAGGATCATTGCATTCTTCACATGTAACCATATGCACAAGAATACAAAATGATAAATCTAACCATTTATTCTTATGATCCAATGGAATCATCATCAATAAAATTTATTCAATATGGTTTGGGTCTTAAATATTTAAATAAATGGGATATATGAGATAAGGAATAGGAACACATGCATAAGGCATTATTAATCCCAATGAAATGTTTCCTCAGAATAGATAAAAATAACTTAAATTAATAAAATAATAAAAAAAATCCAAGAAGGGAACGTATAAAACTAAATACCATTTATATACATATAATCAAATCAAATCTTGAGGTAGCATCAGAAGTTTGTAACATAATTGCATTACATTTATTATACCCTAAGATCATCGATGTTACATCTTATCTATATATTTAGACATTATATGAATTTTAAAATTATGGATCCCTCTTATAATAAATCATTGAGTAACTTCCTTCCTTCTATCATAATGATAGGTTTCTTCATTCCATATTTACCTAGGCATAATTTAGAAAAATTGAAGACACTAATGCCTAAATAGGATAAGATGATCTAGATACCAATCCTACAACACCATTTATGAAATAAAAATAAACTCTAATGAATGAATAGATAATATATTATCATTATGGAACAAATAAATATCCATGACTAGTACTTCTCATGGCCATGTTAAATAATGATGAATATAAATGCATTTGAAATGTCTCACATGATTATTTTGATTTATTCATTTGAGATTAACAATATATGTGTGAAATAAATATTAAAAATTTAATTCATAACATATTATTATATTAAAATTCAAATATAATTAATAAAAATAATAAAAATGTATCCAAATTTAGCTCTGCAAGTCAAAAATGAAATTCAAAAAAATGGATGCTAGTTTAATTCAATATGTTGATTATGATTTATGGGTATCTAACATAGTACCATTTTTAAATCCTAATGGAGACAGTCAATGTTGAAAAAATTCTCATTATTTAAATAAGGCATGCATAAAAGATAGTCTTTTATTACCAAACATTTATATGAATATAGACTCCACCATGAGTATGAAATTTTATCATTTATGGATGATTTTTTAGGATACAATCAAATTAATATTAATCTTGAAGATTAAAAAAACATTAGTTATCACACCTATTGGGAGAAGAATTTAGATTGTAAGTATGTACAAGATATTTGAATAATATTTTTTGATTATGTATTCATTTTGTCATGTATAAGTCTCTTTTGTCCTGTCTCCATGACTTATAATAGGTTAGAATATGAATAGACACCACTTTTGGTGTCAAGTATGAGAAGAAGATGAACAATCATAGACTATAAATGTCTATATATACTTGTGTTTGTAGGAAGAATGGAGTTCCACCTATTGAAAAGATTAATAAAGACTTACCTGATTATGGTTACCTATGTGGTTTCTTACTTTGTTACTCACATGTGTTCTCATGTATAATGTTTTATTACTTTCTATCTAATTTACTTCAAATACTTTGTTTATGTTAATGAATCACTAGTTTTTATTATTTCCTACTTAATTCATGACAATTCACATTTAATATGTTTTTATTATACAACCTCTTGTATGAATATGATACATTATTATGCACATTCTTGTGTATCATAGCTATCCTCATCCCTAGAATGTTATGATGCTTCAAAAACATCTACTAACAATGGTGTAATGAGCATGGAACAATCCTTATGGAGGAAATCATGATAATATGTTTACTAAGGTAGATATATATTGATACATGGTTATAACAAAGAATATGTAATTTTGTACAAGAAGAATAAAAAAAGACTGGTCTTGCCATACAGGAAATTGTTTGTCAACATATTTATGGAGAGATTTATGAAATATTCTAGTACAAGTTTCATAAATTTATATATAATTGGTTAGAATGGTTGGAATATTATTGTTTTAACCTAAGAATAGAAGAAACAATAATCTAGACTGAAGAAAAGATAGATGGATTGCAGAAATTGGAAACTGACTAGACAAGAGCAATAGATTATTAGGTTACTACTACTATAGATGGATATATAAATGAGTTTGTAATAAAATGATACATATATTTTGAATCTATGAAGGACTTTATTATCATAGGAATTAGAGGGAAAAATTTTCAACAACTACATATCCTTATGAAGAGTTGGTTGTGGACAAGGCCATGGTGCCTATTCTAGCCAATATGGGGTAGTCACTTTGGGCATATGGAGGTGTGTGCAACATGATATTTAATGATTATTGGATGATTTGGTAAGTATTGAACTTGAATATATAATTGATACACAAGGTAATAAGAGTCAAAATAAAATTCTATATTTATAGTGTGATCTATGACAACAGAATAGATGGAATAGATAAAAGAATACCCAAGTAGTTATGAGTATAGTTAAGAATAGTAGTAAAATAGGTGATGAATGAGTAATAAGATGTGATGAATGATATAAAAACATGAATAATGAAGGATGAATAAATAAGATGATTAATTTTGGTATAAATAAAAGAGTGACAAAGAACAAGAAGAAGACAAGATGTTCGAACAAGAAAGTGAGAATAGTGTAGAAGTAGAGTAGTTAGATGATACATTTAGTGTAAAACTATAAGAATGGGTATTATCATAATTAGGAAAAATAATTAGAACACAATCATATATTAATCATAGGTTCAAGCATAGAAATAGAAGAAGTTATAGGAAAGAATCATTCAACACAAGAGTACACATCCCTTTATCCCAATTTTTAATATTCTAGTAGAAGTTTTCACCCAGATGGATAGGAAAATGGTAGTTGAGAAGGGTCATTTTTAGAATAATTACATAATTGGGGTACTAAAATTTAAACAACATGAATTCAAAATTCTTTAAAGTCTATAGGGTTTGTTGAAACCAAGTAGAGAAAAGAAGGAAACACACAAAAATAGAGTGTGTAGGTTAACTATCCTAGTGAATAGATAAAAATTCATAGTACACAAGAAATATTTCATAGAATATAGCCTCCTCTTATAAAAAATACATATTAGATACCTTCAACATAATTTTACATAATGGGTATTGTAGGAGCATTTATCAATCTGGTGACATATGATGGGTCTGTGAACCCTGAACAATACTTACTAACTTATGAGATGAGATGGCAAGTTAAGGGAATTATTGATGAAGCTATCAAGAAGTGTGAATTAATAAAGGAAATAAATAGGAGATCACTTGAGTTTAGATACCATATAAAAAATTAGTAAACAAGTCTATAATAGGTTAAGGAATGGCTTCTCATAGAGTTTAAGATAAAGAAATGTACAAGTCAAACTATTTAAGACTTGAAGGAGATAAGGAAAAAGTCAAGAGAATCAATATGTGACTATGATCATAGATTATCTAATGTTATGAGTAAGGTGGAATTTTCCTTGACAAACAAATATAAATTTGTGTGGTTTGTCGAAGGACTATGTTATAGAATCAGATTTTCTACTGCATAAAATCAATATGCCACTAAAGTAGATGCTAGAGCCACTACCCTATGAGTAGAGAAAATTGAAGACTATGGAGAATCTCCCATCATAAATTCTAAAATTTAAAATACATTACAATATTTTTTGAAGAGGATGGAGCAACATCATGAGGTATATAAACCTAAGTTAAATCTATGGTGCATGGAGTGTGGACAAGAAGGACACCACAAAAATGATTATCCTAAGATCCAAAGATAGTTCTATGAAATCTATCGAGTAGTATGGAAATTAATAACATAATGTCAACTCCTAAAATATTCTATCAAAAAACTACAAAAATTATATTATAATTTATGTAAGTCACACAATCGTGATGAAAGAACTATAGGGATTTGTATTAGCTAAAGGAAGACATCACAAAAAATGTATTTATCATTGTTTTGTAGCAAGTATCCTTGAGAAATTAAATGATTCTAATTATATAGGTTTATAAAGGTTATGTTACCTAAGTAGGTCCACAATGGATTCCTATATTACCTCATTGCCAGCCTCAAAGTCTGGCCACTTGGATCCCTCCTTCCCTAAGTTAGACACCTCCATCACTGCAATACTAGTATGTATCACCCTGGAGCCCAGTGATGATGCAATAATAAAAAACTAGATGGACCCTAAAAATTTTGAAATAAAAATTTGAAATTATATATAATACCTAGTAACAACAACATTGGAATATAGTGCAATAATAAGGACGGTATAAAGGAGGTTATCAATTGAATAGAGGAGGTTCTAGGGGTAGATACAGAGGAGGGTACCAAGGTGGTAAGGGAAATAACTATCATCTCCCTCCTTTGAAATGTTATATATGTGGAGATTATAATAATGTGCAACATAATTATCCTTTGAAACCCCAAAGATAGTCTTACTGTGCATACTATAGAGTATATGACCAATATGAGATAGAAGATTATCCTATCTTGGAATAGGAAAGAAAAGATAAGGACATCATGAATGTTAATATGGTGAATATGTAACCTAAGGAGGATTCATTACTAAACATTATTATATGACACTAGCATGCAGAATAGGTTTCCCTCCTCTAAAAATGCCTCAAGGCTAGGGAATCTAAAAATCAAAACAAGATAAATATCCAAACCTATCTATAGACAAGGGGTTCATGTATGAAGTTGCATAGATGTTGAAAAACATTCAACACCAAAACACTAATAAAGGATATGATAAAGTAATAGATGCCCAACTTTATGGATAAATCATGCTCATTATGCATCATGATGGAGTTGTTACTATGCTGATAGATTTATTGAAACTTTTAAGCACACTAAACAATGAAGACATCTCTCAGAACATCACAAACTTACAACATAATCTACTAGAGTGTAAAAAATGAGGGTAATAAAAGACAAAAAATATTGTATGATATGTAAAAATAAATAAGCCATAAGATGTAGATGCATGAATTAACATTGAAGTTATGGGATATGAACTTCCAAATGCCATCTTTGATTTTGGTAACATGGTCAACATGATTCCAAAATCTACATGGGAGGCTATTAGATGACCAGTTCTAAGTTACAATCCAATAAATATAATCTTAGCTGACTATGGAAGAGTAGATACCATTGGAATATTAGAATACATTGAGATCAAATTCATATAATTGACCCTACAGATTGACTTTGAATTCATCGATATGAAGACAATAATAACATATTACCCTACACTGATTGGCAAGAAATGGGCATATGATGGTCAGATGACTATCAATATTATTCAAAATAAAATAGAGGTAGATAAAGGAGATAAGTTTTTCATAATTCCTTTCAATACGGTTCACAAAACCTATATTATTCTATCTAAACTAGACTCTCTTTATGTTTTGTAATAAACCAGTTGGATGAAGGTAAACTCTAAAGAGAACCCAAAAGCCCTACATACAACCAGGTAAATTTTTTTATATGAAAATAATAAAAATTAGGTATAATATTTACTTAATCAATAGTTTAAGACATATAAATAATGAAATCCTAAACTATTAGTTTCTCAATCATTGGCAACCTAGTTTTCCATAGAGGATTGTGTGTCCATGTCTATTAAATCCCCTACTTATTCGAAAGTTAAATTTCTCTATCAAGTAAATGATCATATGTAATATTATATTGAAATAAATAGATAAGGTGCTTTACCTTGGTAAATATATTCATATATTAGTGGATATTTAGACATGGACCTACTCAATTGGGCTCATGGTGGACATGAACTTTGACCTATGAGAATGGTCTTTGAATATGATAGACAACTTCCTATGTACTATGCATCTCAGGATATTAATCAATTAATTTTATGCCTATAAGTTCATGTACCTACCATTATTCAGTGGGTCAATGATTTTACTTATGCTCTAAAGGGAGTTACAGTGACACGGTGAGAAAGTCATAGAAATGATCAATTTGATTGGGATGATACGTGCAAACTCATGATTAGTAGATTCTAACTACCATAGGTAATTAGAATCAATTGGAATTTATTATAAAAAGGTTAGTACCCTAAAATACATTTTCACAAATGTGTTAAATTATAGACTAAGGAACATGTGGCACCGAAGTACTAGGTTCACATATTTCATTACATATTTTCCCCTTTACCATCAACATGGTATATGCATCAAGAGAATAGGAAGGAGACACAACATTAGGCATAGGTGTAGAATGAATTGATATAGATGTTTGTTTTTTAAGATGATATCCATCTAGTTCATAATTTTCTACTAAAAATCAAACATTTCCTATGCCATGGGTGCACAAAAATTTAAACACCATGACAGAATCAACTGCATAGAAGAACACAACTTGTGATCTAAATACAACATTATAAAGATATAAAGCTACCAATAAATAAGAAAAATATCTCATGTATCCATGACACCAAATACAATATAAATATTAGGACATTGAATATTCAGATACTGGTGATGATATAAATTTGACTAATTTGTTTAAACCTGAATGGCCAGTAAAACTAGTAAAGGACCTCAACACAAAACCTACTGAAAAAGACAAGTTACACAACATAAAAATTATAGAATATGAAGGAAAATAAATGATATAATAATATATTATTGAGGAAAAGTGTAAGATTTACCAACAACCCATTAAAAATCATGTATAAAACATTGAAAGTGAGGAGGTTTCCAAATTGGCACATATATGTGACTACTAGATAGAAGCTAGAGGTTTTGAAGCTATGAAACTCCTACAACATTTTCAAGATGTTTTCCAAATAAATTTTTAGAGTTATAAGGAGTTGATCCATATATAATAAAAATGAATATCAAACTTAAGGAGTGTGCACGTGCCATAAATAAATGGCCACATAAGTTGAATCCAAAAATCAATTTGAAAGTGAAGGCTGAAATTGATAGAATGTAAGGCACAAGTATAATCTATCCTATAGAAAAAGTAGATTGGGTTAATCCCATGATATTTAAACCTAAGATAATAATGGATATTATAGTATGTGGTGATTATTTAATTCTAAATGATGCATATGTGAATGATCCATTTCCAATTCTCTTCATAGATGAAATTTTAGAATTTGCCATAGGTCATGAAATTTACTCTTTCATGGATGGCTTCAGTGCCTATCATCAAATACCCATCACAAAAGAAGTTAGATATAAAAAAACTTTTTACATATAATGGTGATATTTTACATATAATTTAATGCCTTTTGGCCTCAAGAATGCACTTGTAATTTTTTCATGCATAGTGATGACTAAATTCAGAGATTTCATTCATGACTTCCGAGAAGTCTATCTTGATGGTTGGGAAATATTTTATTTGTTTAAATAATATTTTACAAACTATTATTCATGTTAGAATTATACTCAGCTCTATGCATTGTTTTGAATTTAAAAATGTTTATTCTTTACACCTTTTGGTGTCTTACTAGGTCACGTAGTGTGCAACAAAGGCATTTTGGTAGACTAGGCCAGAATTGAAGTCATTTTGAGTATGCCTCCACCAATAATCTCCATAGAGGTGTGATATTTTATTGGCCATATATGGTATTACCAAAATTTTATCAAAGGATATGAATCCATTTCATCTCCATTAGAATATTTAATGTGCAAAGGTGCAAAGTTTGTCTAGACTACTGAGTGTCAATCAACCTTCATAGAAATGAAACAGAGATTGATCACTACACATATCCTCATATTTGTAGATATGATTAATCACTTTCATATGCACATTGATGCTTTGAGTATCACAGTCAATTTTATGCTTACAAATCCAAGATATGGTTGACTAGACCACCCCATACATTTCTCAAGCCAATTTTTTCTAAAGTAGAAAAGAATTACATGACAATTGAAAAAGAAGCACTGGATATAGTGTTCACACTAAAAAAATTCCAACACTATCTTCTTCTAACACCATTTGATGTTTTTATGTATCATCAAGCTTTGCACTACCTAGTTAATAATCCAATTTTTGGAGGAACCATTTCTAGATGGTTGATGTTATTTCTAGAATTCCAATTTCATAATAATGTCAAACCAAGTAGAGAAAATGTGGGGCCATATCATCTCAATCACATTCCCAATGATGAAGAACCAAAAGAGTTATAGGAAGATTCTCCTAATGCTCATCTATTTCATGTTTTTGTGGTCCCTAAAAATTTTTAAGCAATTTCTAACTTCCTTGAACAAGGAGTATTTCCTACACACTACCAAGAAAGAGACAAGAAATAGTTTTTCATTAGATATTTTACATATACCATCATCAATAGGATTTTATATCATTTGGGGAAAGATGAATTACTGCATAGGGTAGTTCTATAACATGAATGACTACAACTCTTATAGAAGGCACACCAAGGAATAACAAGAGGAAATTTTTTTGGAGAAGTTACTACCAAGAGTTTATTATAGATTGGGTTATGGTGGCTAAATATTTTTCAATATTCACATAGAGTAGCATATCATTATGATGTATGTTAATGCATGGGTAAACTACCACAAAGAGATGAAATGCCCTTACAACCATTTTTAGCCAAATAACATTTTGAACAATGGGGCATTGATTTTTTTGGACCTATCAATCCATCGAGTAAACATAGTAAAGTAATGTATATTATCACTATGAATGATTAATTTACCGAATGGGTTGAAGCTATTGTGACACCCAATTATGGTGAAAAGGAAGAAAAAAAGTTTCTCTACAAGAATATTATTATAATATTTGGATGCCCCATCAATATTGTTAGCGATCAAGGGACACACTTCCTGAACAACACCATCAAGGGTATTATTTAATAATTCATGATTTATCATCATAAAAGCATTGTGTACCATCTGCAAGCTAATGTCCAAGTTGAGGCTTCTAATAAAGTATTGGGAAAAATGTTGATAAAGATCTTTAATGTCAAGAGGGATGATTGGGAAGATCATATTCATATAATTTTATGGGAATATAACACACACTATAATATGGATACAAGTTTTACTCCATTCCAATTGGTTTATGCGATTAAAGCAATTATGCCAATGGAATATTTGGTACCTAGTTTGTGCATTGCAATGGTCATGAGACTAGGGGATATTGAGTCTCTCAAAAACAAACTTATTAAACTAAATAGGATGGATGAGTATCGACATAAAGCATCTTGGATGTAAGAATTTTATAAGTAGAGATAGAAAGCATGGCATGATAGGAATATATACCATAAGGAATTTCCTAAAGTTAAACTAGTTTTGTTATATGATAGTCATTTTAGAGAATTTCAAGGTGAATTATATATTTGATGGAAGGTACTTATGTTATATATGAAATATCACATCAAGGAACCATTATTTTAAGAGATCTGTAGGGATCCATTTTGCTAGGGAAGGTGAATGGTTGTAGGCTTAAGCCCTCTCACTAATAGCTTTACTTGATCTCATTTTGCTAAGTGAGTAGGTGTTGAGTAGCACTAAGTATATTAGGATTTCTAATTATTATATGTTAATTTTTTTTTGTGTTTCTCTTTCTATCTATGTGTATTTTTAGATGATTTATTACTACCAATTTAGAACCAATATACCAAGTATAACATGCAATAACTATGCATAAGACAATTCACATGCACCATTGTGGATGTTAGTAGGAGCAAAATAAAGCATTTAATTTTGTGAAAGGTATGGAAAAGTCACATCAACAAATATATTCACCATATAATGATCATCCCTAAGAATTAGATGTCAGATCTAATGTTTGATTGACTTAATCTTCAATAAATCAATGACTAGTCAACATCATCTGTTTGTACTCTTGTACAAACATAAAAGAACATAATGATGTATCTCCACACATGTGCCATGACTAACTATCTTAATTTATATATCAAATAAGATTTTCCACATCAACAATTACATTCATGTCAAACAAGTAGCTAAGTGTGGCATTTATGCAAAAACTAACAACTACCAAATATATAAAGGCATAAGATTGTGAACCATGTATGCATTTCATCCTTGTACATATTTTCATGACCTAAAATTTCAAAGAGATGAGCTCATTTTATTATGAAAATAGAAAATAGAATTTCAGTTTCATCACTTCAATAATCATGGATACTTCAAAATTCATTAGGAGTTTGATAGATGCACAAAAAAATAATGGGAATTGATATGGCACTAAGGTAAACAAAATTAAATGATTTAGAGCCATTTAATTTCCTTTGAGCAGTAGATAAAAATCTATTTTACCTAGACCCCATAAAAAATACACAACCCCTATCCCTTGTATCACCCCAATGCTTTCATAATATAGATGTCAAGTGCCTAATTTGAATGCCCACTTTTAGTGACCTAGGAGAGATTTTACAAGTCTTTTCAGGCTAATATAAGGATGATAAAATATACATTATCCAAAATACCATGGTCTTCATCAACAAATAATCCATGGCCTAGGCTTTGGTCATGTCTACATGAGGGGACTCCCTTGCTCCATACAAGATTCAAACACCACCTATTCTCTAGGAGGTTAGATATTTGTATGTTAGGGGATCTATAGGATCCTAATTAAATAAATTCACAATGATCTACTGTGAATCCTAATTGAATGCATCACACAAAGGTTCTAGTAGATGACTAAGTTTGTAAATTATATTACAAAAGGGGTCATGGACATCACCCACCACTGATCCATTAAAAATAGGTAGTTTAATTTCCCTAAATACTTCATTCAAGAGATGCTCACAAACACTAACAAGTGATACACATCCCCTAAGTAGACATTCCAATACAAGTTCCTTATGTTTCTATTGTGCTTCACATAATGGAAGTCCCCAGAGGGAGAGGTGCACCCCAACACTAGCTATTCACTAGCTCAACAATTCCCTAACATGATCTGGACACCTAAGAATGGAAACCTATCTCATGAGGGAAAATTCAAGGCATGATGGGAGTACTTATATTTGATCTCCACACATCCTTAGGTGCCACCAGATGAAATACATTACTTGGCCCAACATACCATTATCACCTTGTTGTTGAAAGGTGTATTTATACATATCCATGAGTTGCCAAGGTCACCCGTTGGAACTCTACCATTTTTTATCACCATGGACATGGTGTAGTCCAAAGTTGATAAATAGAAAGCTTTCATAACTAGGCATATGACACCATTCCAAGCCATACTACCTAGCACAACCATCCCTACAACAAAACAATAAGAGGAAACCACCAGTTTGTAGCCATAAAAGGGAAAGTAAAACCTTTCCACTAAGCATCAATATAAATCTCCTTCATTGAAGCATAAGACAAGGAGGATGATAACCTAGTTAGATGATCCTAAGGTACCCTAGATCACAATTTCATGAAACCTATCATGGATGGGCATGAATGAACAAGAAGTATACTAGGTAATGATTGCTAACATGGTTGATAAATTTTATGATAGAGAGGAGGATAAGGAATTATTCTTCTATAAGGCTATGTATATGGTCTAAGTGCATAAAAATGTTACTTCAAATCTATGGGTAGACCTACCACCATGCCATCCATCCATAATCATCAACACTATGGAAGAATAAGAAGATCAACTATAATTAAGGGTTGAATTCTTCCTGCAACAACCTTATACAACCTTTTAATTTGAAGATGTTTTTGATCCACTTCTATAAATCCCACTAGAATCACTCATGTATAGACTATGAACCATCCAAGAGTCTAAGGTCTTGCATACCCTTGAATAATGCACATTTGGTTGACCAACAACTGCATAGGAATCATAAACTACTCTATATTCCACTTCACCACCACCCAAATGTAGGTTGGTCACACTCAAGTGTAAGAAAGAGTAGGTTTACAGCTCTATGGTCTAGTCAAGTGATTCACCACCTTCACCTTAAGCCCAATATGTTAAAGATATAACACTTGATCATCCAACATCAAAATAATAATAAGATTCAAAGGAAGAAGTAGATTGTGTAATTAAATGATGAGTTATAAATGAAGAGAAAACATGCCACATAAAGCAGGTTTAATAATAAAAAAAGTAAGTTGATAAGTTGAGGATACACAAAAGGTGTAAAACATAGAGGCTAACTAATAGAAATATCTCAAAGTGGCTAAGAAGGCATAGAAAGCTTCTGACATAGATAAATAAATATAGGATGTGTAAGCATAGAAGGGCAAAGAAGTTGGGCTCACTACCAAGGCTAAGGTAGAAGAAGAAAAATAGAAATATGATGTAGTGACATAAGCACAATAGGCCATTAAAGATTTCATGTGCACATAGAAGCTATAAATAAGAAGAAGAAATAAAAAGATGAATCCCTAAACCAATATCAAGCCCAAGTGTAGGCACAACAAGAAAGTGAAGCCAAGACATAAGCATAGGCTATAGTTGAATAAGCCAAGGCTACTACACTAGAGGAGCAAATTAAATAAGAATAATGTGCATATAAGCTTCAAGCAGAGGAAGAAAAATCCAAATAGAAAGATATGCAAGAAGATTTGAATAAGAAAGCATAGGAGGAGGTTAAATGAAAATAGGTTCAAGATGATATGTAGTAACTCAAGCTTGTAGTAGAGGCTATGCCACAACAAAAATAGGTACATGAGAAACAAAAAGTTGAAGTAGAGTAATTAAAACAATAATAAGAACCAACTACAACTCTAACAGATCCATAGCTCCCATAATTACTCTTGGGAGGAATTTGGATCTAAGACATCCCAACTATGGGTGATCAATGGACCATTTTCCATCTCCCACTTACAACAATGCCTTGACCTAAACATTTAGTGGATTTAAGCACATTGGTTTTACTTCCCCTCTAATAAAAAGCATAATTGGATGTATCCAGACTCCCATTAAAGAAATAACTTGAGGGTGTAACAACATTTTAAGTGTTTATTATGCTTAAGGTCACCTCTTTAAAGATGGAAATGGATCAATCCAAGGTGGAGAATGTTGATTTGAAGGATCACCTTCATGAATATATAAATCTTATCTAATATTCCTATCTTGAATTGGTCACTCAAGAAATCAGGGACTAAGTCATGTCCAACCAACATAGACTCAAGACTCTAGTCTCTGAGTTAACCAAAGACTAGTGCACAACCCAAAAAATCCACATAATCAACACATTGGGATAAGATGTGAAGATCAAAGATGTGACTCTCATCACTTTAATAGAGTATTTTCAAGGCATGTTGGACACTACTACATTGTAAGCATGATAAGTTGCATATAACTTGCTAGATTGAAAGCATCAACTTGAAAATTCCTTAACTAGTTCTATCATAGACTTTGTAATGACTGAAACCACCAAATAAACTATGGTTAGTCACAATAATAATGTGGAAGAGAAGGATGAAGCACTCTAGGAGTCAATCAATGCTAGGGATAACATTAATGATATATCCTTAACTGGCAGAGTCAGCTTATGTGCAGTTCCTTTGCCAGCCTCCAAGATCAATATCATGTAAACATGATAGAGCAACTAAGTGGTAAGATTCAAACAAGGGTCACCAACACCAAGGAATCCATGATTATAATTGATGACAAAAATCTCAAGTAGGTCATTGGTTACCATGCTTTGTTGTGCACCTTGTTGTGGCTAATCCAAAAGGTCATGCTAGACTAGAATGCCTACAAGATCGATTTGGCTCCCTTTTCTAGTGAAGTCACTTAGATTTTCAACACATATATCTATTGAACACCATTAGAGCTCTAATAGATAATCACTTAATGCAAGGCTATGTAGTCTAAGTCTAAAAACTTTCTTGGTCAGTCATCATATGCTTCTATGCCACCTCTATCAAGTTAAGTACTACATAGAGTACAAATTTTGCATAGACTTTTGTATTAGAGATGATTTAGAAGAAAAGTAGGGTCAAGTTGGTTGAAAACCCATAAAGGTCAGCCACCTAGTTATGTCAGCCTATTGAAAGCCTAAAAGGGTAGTAGGTTGGTATACTACTTAGTTGAAAACTTGAAAGGACAACTAAGCAGTGTGCAAGAGGTGAAAACCATCAATAATTACTCGAGCGATTACTACAACACTTACAAGGCTAACCAATTATTTAGCCTTTGTTCACTTATGCATGTTCAAATATCTTGTGATGTTATCTTAGGATGAGATAATGTTTTAAGTTTGGGAAAGTGTTGGGAGAAGAATTTGGATTGTAAAGTTGTGCATGATATTTGACTAATATTCATGTGTTATGTACTCATTTTGTCATGTATAAGTCTATTTTATTCTATCTCCATGACTTGTAATAGGTTATAATATGAACAGACTCCACTTTTGGTGCCAAGTAAGAGAAGAAGATGAATAGTCATAGATTAAAAACATCTATATATACTTGTGTCTATAAGAAGAATAGAGTTCCACATTTTGAAGAGATCAATAGAGACTTATCTAGTTATGGTTACTTGTGTGGTTTCTTACTTTCTTCCTTACATGCATTCTCATGTATAATGTTTGATTAATTTTTATCTAATTTACTATGAATACTCTATTTATGTTAATGAATCACTGGTTGTTCTTATTTCCTACTTAATGCATGATAATTCATGTTTACTATGTTTCTGTTATCCAACCTCTTATATGAATATGACACAGTATTATGTGTACTCTAGTATATCCTAGCTATCCTCATCCTTAGCATTTTCTTATGCTTCAAGAACCTCTACTAACAACACCATAGGGAACATTTTTTTATGTTTTCATGCCATTTTAAATTAAATAATGGAATGGCTACTTATCAAAGATCTATGTCACACATCTTTCATGACCATATACATAATATTGTATAATATAATATGAATGACTTAATTGTAAAATGGAAACATTGACACATTCACACTATAAACTTACAACAGATATTTGAGAGACTATAAAATTTTAATGTACATTTAAATCTAAAAAAAATGTGTATTTGAAATTACATCAATAAAATTACTAGGCTATATCATATCTTAAAGACTAATTTAAGGCAACCCAAAAAGATTAAATTAATCATAGAGATGCCTTTTCCAACAAGTTTGAAATAATTACGGTCCCTACAAGGAAAGATTTAAGAAATAAGGTGTTTTATAACTTAATTAGTTGATGAGACACATTATTTCATGGGGTTGTTAAATGAGGATACAAAATTTAAATGAGATGCTAATTTTCAACATATTTTTTATGCAATCAAGTAATATCTGCTCAATCCACCTATTCTTGTGCCTTTAATACCAAACAAGATTTTATTATTATAAATGTCCACCATATAACATGCCTTAGGATATTTACTAGGAAAACATGATGATGATCATAGAGAGCATGAAATTTATTACATCATTCATACATTGAAATACTATGATAAAAAATTCAATGCCATGGAAAAAATTATGTTTATCTCATGTCTTTGTAGGAGATAGGTTGTGACATTATATGCTTTATAATGAGACACAAGTTATCACAAAGGTGGACCCACTTAATTTTCTCATGCCCAAGTCACATTTATCAAGACATATTTCTAAATGAGTGATGTTACTCATGGAATTTGATTTGAAATTCATATCTCAAAAATTAGTAAAAGGGAAATTTATCAACATCAGTTAGCTTCAGGCTTGTCATTAAATATAATGCTAATTAATGATGATATTTATGATGAATTTATTAAATATCACATTAAAAATGATACTTTTATAATTTAATTCAATGGACCAAAATGTGTCATTGGTATTAGATCAAGTATATTTTTCATTAATCCTCAAGGTTAGTCAATGTCATTTAGATATCTCTTAGGATTTTCATATTCAAACAACAGAGAAGAATATGAGCTTCTAATACTAAAATTATTTACTACACACATATTACAAATAAAATACATAGAATTGTATGGATATTCTCATCTGGTGGTTAATCGGGTCTTAGATATTTATCAAACTAAATAATAAAGGTTAATCCCATACAAATAAATTATACAATGACTAACAATGCATTTTTAAACAATCTCACTAGAAAGCATAGCTTGCAAATAAAATAGACATTATGATGCAATGACCAATGTTGATTACATGATTCCTAATGAAACTATTGATGATCATAAATTTTTTACTATACATCACTATGACACCCATTAATCACTACAATAACCTTAAATTATTTAGAAGCTTTGGCAGTTATTTGTAATGTAGTAATTACAAATTGGTATAGTGATATATATATAATTTATTATATAATAATGCTACCACATATGATTCTAAACAAAATGATAAATGTAAATTAATGTGTTATTTTCTAATGGGAGGATATTTATATAAAATTAAAATTTACAAGAAATTATCTCTATGTCTGAGCTATGAATAATCTAAAATATACTTAAATTACATGATCGTGAATGTGGAGGTCACTATATGGGTAAATGAATATCCTAAAAATTATTATGACATGGCTAATATTGACCTAAATAGAGAAATATTGTCACACATATGTAAAAACATTCTCATAATGTCATAAGCACCATTATAAAAATTTCATCCCATTGTTTCACCTTTTCAATTCCCCTTTGCATCTTTGATTTCATTGTCAAGATAAATATAGAATCATTATAAATTCACAATTTCATTATTATAATTATAAAATATTTTATAAAATGGGTTGAGGCCACAGACTTACAAGCTACTACAGGAGATGGTATATGTCACTTCTTGATGACACATTATTTCATGATTTGGACTACTATCAATTATATTAACAAATAAAGAATCATCCTTTAAAAATAAAATAGTTAAGTAATTGTGGGTTAAAATCAATATTAGTCATATTTTATATACTTCATACTATCCACAATAAAATTGGTAATCAAAAGTGACCAAAAATACAATCACCAAAATATTGAGTAAAATAAATGAAAAACATGGTGCAGAATGGAATAATAAGGTTATATATGCAGTTTAGACATATCACACAAGCATGTGCACACTGATCAAGAATACACCATAATCTATTTTTTATATTATGGAAGAATTAATACCCCTATATTTATAAATTTATTCCTTATGGATCTCTTTGAAGGACATCATTAAGGGAAATGAGTATTGGGAAAAATAATTACATGAGTTAAAAATGCTCAATGACAAACATACACAAGCTATCAAACATATAAAATTTTATCAAGCTCGTGTCAAAAAGTCATATAAAAATAATATTAGTAATTAGGATTTCCAAATTTGAGATTTAATGTTAAAATAGAACAAAAATAATATTAATGCAAATAGAGAAACTAAATTTAAATTCAAACTAATTAGTTGGGTTCATCTGTGGTTACCAAAAGGTTGGGTACATGAGCTTATTGTTTGGCTACACTTGGATGGAAAATTATGAATAACCTTATGAATCATGCACTTTAAATGATAAAATACATAATTACATTCAAAAATGTCAACATTAAATATATAAAAATACAAGAACATTAAAAATATTATCAAAAGTACAAAAAATAGGAATTGAACTTGACATCCATTGCTAGTTTACTTCTTTACATATGTTATTTATCACATACTTGGTAGATAGCATATTCCTTTTTCATATAGATGCATTTAATGAGGTATATAAATGTGATGTAGGATACACACACACACACACACACACACACACACACACACATGGATTCATGGTTGTTGGACTCCCTTCTACCCAGTGGCCATGTCTATGTTGGGGAGCATCTGATTCTACAAGATACATTATCACATGTTATATTTATATATGACCTTTCTACCATGTTGAGCTACATATGTTATAATTATCTCTATACTTTCTCATATTTTAGATTTTGATACATAAATATGATGCTTTTCTATGATATGACATTAATACATATAGATAGTATAGACTATTATTCTCTTGTTCTATCCCATTTAATTTTTTTTTACTTTCTTTAATAAAATGCTAGACATTGCCTACATATTATGTGTGGCCACTAGGATTTGTGTGTATGACATATTTATGTCCCTTGTGACATTATTAATGTCATTTTCATGTGTCCCTTGACATTTTTTGTTTCAACATGTTCATGTCCATTTTATGTGGGCCTTTGCCTTATGTGTGATATTGTGTAACATTGTGTGACATTGTTTGTTGTGCTTATTGAGATTATTGATATTTATTAGTAGTTACTTGATATATACCATGCACTCTTACTACATATTATAATTAAAATATGGTTACTTTATTGCATGCCACAATGTTATATCTATCTAGACATGACACTTGTATATCTTGCATTACACATGTTTCATACATGTTTTGATGATAATTAAATTACTATGATGATATACTTTCCACATGGTTACATGATTACACATGATTCTATCTTTATCACATGATACAATCAACTTTTCATTTTAGATCAATGACTTGTAGGACACATTCATTATCTCAAAATGGGGGAATTATAGTGGAATTTTATTAGAGATCTAAACCTATATGAATATAAAAATTAGATTTTGAATAAAATGTAGGGTTCAAATATTAAAAATACAGGTTTTAAAAGATTCAAACTAATGTACAATTCATATCTTAGATATAATACATGTTTTAAAGAATCAAAGTAATTTTAAAAATAGATTCTATCTTAATGGTGAAGTAGATTCTAGAAAATCACTAGAGACTTGAAAATGGTGAACATTAAAAGGATATATTAAATATTGAATTAGGTTTTTGTAGCTCTACATTGATGAGACTTTAGGAGCCTATACCACACCACTAATCTTTATGGATTTGGGAAGTATATATATATATATATATATATATATATATATATATATATATATATATATATATATATATATATATATATATATATATATATATATATATATATATATATATATATATATATATATATATATATATATATACTTCCCAAATCCATAAATATATATATGGATTTGGGAAGTATATATATATATATATATATATATATATATATATATATATATATATATATATATATATATATATATATTTGCATTTTTTGCTGATTTTTATCATTGATTCACCCTATGGGTAATAGGGGTACCCTATTTTAAATGGCCATCATCTCCCTCTCTACATCTATGAATGTAGATAAATTTAGAATGAGCGATCACAACCATGTCCCTAAATCAAGTGAGGAAATTCATCCTAAAAGTCTTCCATAAGGTAATGCTAATGATTTTGATTCTCCATTACCTTATGTTGTTTTGGATATGCCTGAATTTGACAAACCCTATCATTTATTTGAAAGTTTTACTTTGATTACTTACTTTTTTGGTCAAGTCCCCCCTAAGAGACTTTTGAAGCAATGGGTTTATAACCATTGAAAAGGCCATGATGAGAAACATGAAGAAGTCCAAAACCTTACCAAGGGATTTTGTGTTTCACTTTTCAAACCCAGAGCATTGCAAATCTATTTTTAACCATGGGAATTAGTTTATTCATAAAACTTTGGTTGTCTTTTCTCACTAAACTCAAGATTTTCAAGTCTCATAGCAAGCAAAGCTAAAAATCCCTGTTTGGGTTGAATTTATTAGCTTGCTTATCCCCTTAGTGGGTTTTATTGACCATCTCATAAAACCCATAGGGTGATTCATATTCCATGATCATAACAAGTTATTTATGCCTCATCCCCAAAAGAGGGTTTATGTTGAAGTGGATTTATCTTGATATTTGAAAGATTTTATTGATATATAAATTGTCACTAACCATTTTTATCAACATGTTTTGTATATCAATCTCCTAAATACTTAATTTTAGTGCTAGTTCTTAGAACATATGATCCAAGAATGTCCTATGATGGTGTATGCACCCCTAACTTCTTAGGAAAAGGGTGGCTCTAAATCCAAACCATAGAATGGAAATAATGATGGTTGGACTACCATCACTAAAAAAAAATAACAACTCTTCCAAAGGTGGAAATAGACCACAAGCTTCTTCTTAAATACTTATTGGGAATAGCCATGCCTCAACTTGTATTGGAAAAATTATTTTGCCTAATAAAGCTTCTCCTCTAATTATGCATAATCCATAAGAAATGGCCTCTCTTGTTGAGATTCCACCTTCAGCACCACCATCACAACCCTCTCTTAGGGTGATTTTTATAGAGGAAAAATGAAGTTTGTTCACCTTGGACTACACAATAGTGCTATGATACTCTCGCATCCCTTCTTCATCACTTGAGTAGGTAGAATATATGACACATAAGTAACAACCATTTAAAATCAATGATTTCTTTCCCAACAAACTTATGTTTAATTAGTTTGTTGTGATATAATATCTCACAAAGGAGAATGACATGCACCTCAATAATTCCCAATGATTGTTTACTCTTAGAATGTTCAAGACCTTACTGATTGACCATGTAAGTATGTGGTTAGGAATAATTTTAAGCTCTTTCACAACATGAAAATTCTTTGTTTGAAATAGGTCAAGATTTATGGCTTCTTATTATAAAATACAACATGAATAATTTAGTGTGGATCCATATGTTAGGCTACTGGGCATGAATTTGGGCATGGTGGGGCCATCACATTTTTAGATCTAGAGCTTGCCCAAAATATTATTTCCTAGGGATCGGACCTACCCACTAGGTGGTGTGGACCCTTTTTGACTTTAATAACCACATCATTGGGATGGTTAACTTAGATGACTCTAATGATGTGTAATGGTCCACCTTATGGAGGTGGCTAGATTAAACACTTCTAGACATTCATTGGATCCTTTATGGTGATTTCAATATGGTGTAATTAGCTGAGGATAAAGAATGATGTCTTCCAGTGTGGTGGTGCATTGATGAGTGTGAATCCTAGTTTTATATGCATAAAAAACTTAGGGTGTTTTATCCTAATCATCACCAAATAAAAAATTTAGACTCCCACTAGTTCACCTAGTCTAAATTTTGATAGGGAGAAGATAGGGTGCTTCAGTGGCTTGATCGAGCCTTACTGGCTAAGAAAGATCTTTTATTTTTCCCTAGTCCATGATAAAATAGTATCATTCATCCCAAATACTTTTTTTATCAAATAATCACCCTATTTACTTTAAATTTTAGTGGACCACACCTCAAATTAATCCTAACTCTACTCAATTTTATCTCAATATTTCTCACCTCAAGCATGAAAAAATAGTGGGGCATATTGTCCAAATTCAAAACCTAATTCCTTGGACAGAGGGAGATACTATATGGATTTAGTGATGGTCAAATGATATTTATTTTAATTATACCTTCATCAGATCTATGATAAACAAGTATCCTCTTTTAGATGGTGTTTACAAAATGCTATAAATCATGAATATATTTGGGTTTCATAGGAATTGGAGTAGTTACCTTTCAATGCTCACCTCCAAACTCAAGTAGTAAATTATAGACTTAAGCTCAACATTGAGGAGACTCACAAGGATAGAGGAGCTCAACTTTGAGCTTGTATACACTAGTTTAAAATTGGAGATAAAGTCTTTAGGGACTTTTTCCCTCCTCCACTCTAGGAGAGTTGTTAATAGAATCAAAGTTGTCAAAGAAGGAAACTATTGGATTATCAAACTTCCTAACATACTAAAAGATATTGTTCATCTTTACCATGGTGTTTTCTTAGCACAAGATTATTCTCTATAATGTGAGGTAGCTCTCTAACAATGCCTCCAGGTGGTGCTATTCATAGTTTCCAATTCTCAAAGAGTAGCTTTTTATAGACCCTCAACTTTCAGTGACTTCCAGAGGCTGTCAAGAATATGGAATTCAAAAAAGATCTAGGAATTGATGGTTTCTCATGTAAGTTATTCCAAACCCTTTGGGATATTAATATTCCTAGTCTTCACTAAGTTTATTTTAAAGTTACTATAACCAACTCTTCAAGATCCCTTATAAACTAGGGTAACATCAAGTTTATTCCCAAGGTTAGTGATCATGAAATTATCACCAACTAGAGGCATATTATTTTACTCAATGTATCCTATAATATTATTTCTAAGGATTTATTCCTTAGGGTCAATCACATTCTCCCTTTAATTATCAGGAGTGAGAAAACTAGTTTCATTTAGAATAGATTCATTTTGAACAATGCCATTGTCATTTGGGAAGGTATGGAATGGGATTAGATTTCTAATAAAAAGGCTCTATTTGTAAAGATTGATTTTGAGAAATATTATGATTGTATTGAGTGTCCCTTCATTCTATCCATGTTGAAAGCCCTTGGTTTTGGTCACAAATTATTTTAGACTATTAACATGCTCTTTCAATATGATAGGGTTTATATACTATCAATGGAAACCAATATTATCAATTTGAAATTCATGTTTCTATCTGATAAGGATTACCTTTATCCCCCTATTTATATGTGCTAGCATTAAAAGGATTTAGCTACCTCATAGCTAATTACACTATCAATGGTTTGTCCCTTAGTTTGATAGAAAGATTTTCAATGGGCACTTCATGGATGATTCCTTTATCACTCTTCAAGAGGAAAAAGAGTATGTTAGGAATGCCATAGAATGTATCCATATTTTTTGTTTGGCTTTAGGCTCATTTATTAAATGGAGGGATACTCAGTTTTACAGTCAGTGTCTGGGCCCCAAACCTCCTTGACTGGAGGGATATCAATGGTAGTGGATTAGGTTTCTTGGCATCCCTTTTGATTTTTAGGCTTCTCTCTCTGAGATATGGTCTTATGTGGTGTAGAGAGTTAAAAAAAATTGGATCACCAAGCCTCTATCTCTTGCTAACAAATTTCAAATTTGCTCTAAAGTCTTGAAAAATACTCATGTGTATTATTCCTTTTGTTGGGCCCCTTATAATGCCACTTATAGAAAATTATAAAAAATTCCAAGAGATTATTTATGGGCTAACTCTAAGGGTTATAAGGGTTTGCATAGATTTTATTGGAACATATGATGCTGATCCTAGGAAGCTTGGGGTTTGGATCTCCTAGATATTAAAATCCAAGGCCTTGCCCTTGGTGTCAAATGGATTATTAGAGGTCTTACTGGGGATGAAGCCTAGAATATTATTCTATGGTAGTGTATCTTTGATGGACTCCCATGTGGTATAAAGGCTTGGCAAGGCCTCAAACTTCACTCTTTACTCATAACCCTAGTGTCTATTAAAATCAAGGGTACCTTTTAATTAAAATCCTATAAAAAGCTTGGGAAAAGGTTAAGCCTCACCTTAACTAGGTAGGTGATGGTTTCAAGAATGGACTCTCCATTAAATCATAGTTTATTTGGTTGTCACCTTGATTAAAATTTCACATTGTTCCTTATGCCTTAGTCCATTGGGCTAAAAGGTTAAGTATTTTTAAGAAAAGTGTGAAGGTTATCAATGATCTCTTTTTCAAGGAGAATAAGGTATATCTCTCTTGGCAACAACTTTAGAATAAATTTTATTTAAAAAATTCAAATGCAAAGGATATTGTAGAAATTTAAGGTTCTATACCTGATGTGTATTTATAAAAAATAGTTTGCAACTCTTTTATTCCCTGGTGTAAGGATTTTCATTGGCCTATGACCAGTCCCTTAACCCAAAATTCCCCTTGGTTAAGGTATAATTTACTATCCCTCAACATATTCTAGATAAAATGCTCAACCTTAGATAAAATATCCATTATAGACATGGGGTTTATACCTAACACTTTAACACTATGTGGTATACTATTATAGAGCCCTAAAAATCTCATTTATTATGGTGCCTCCTTTATCAGGGTCTTCCTTTAGGTGACTGACTCAAGCATCTGGGCATGTCCAATCCTATTTATTTAGTTTATTTCCAACCAGAGACTGTTAAGCACCATTTTTTATTTTTGCTCTCATGCATAATCTATGTGGCACTATATTCAATCCCTTTTTAACCCTTTTAACCTAAATTATTCACATGGAAGATAAATCTCTTAAGGGAATCAACTTTGTTACCTATAAAATATAATAAATTTTGGTAGATTTTTCACACTTATATTTTATTTCAAATCTATAAAGCTATAAATTATGCTTGATTTAATCATGAAGAGATGGAATGTATTTTTTCTATTACTAAAAAAATTATTGTTCTATCAAATGTTACTCTTTAGATTTAAATTCAAACAGACAAGTTCTACTTAGAATTCAACCACCTCCAGTGATTGCTCAAACACTAGGGAAATGCCTTGTGCATGGTTAGCCATGAACATCTTGAGCCCCCATGGCATCTTATACATCCCCAAGGACGAGGACATGGGATACGTCTATAGAGTTATAAAACTAGACACAAGAGTCATTCTCCTCATCAGTCACCACATCATTGGTCTTTTACTCATCATGGTAATTTGAGTGGCTCTTCTAGATCTAGAGGTGATGGTAAGGACTAGGAATATCTTCCCCCATATCATGATGGTGACATTAGGGGATAGGGTCCTCCCCCCAAGGCAAATTTACACACCTAGATCTAGTAATATCACCTAAAATAAATCAATATGAGACATTAGAGGCTCAAAAAAACATTGTTTGGAAGCCCTTACCTATGGAGGAGGATCCTCCTACCTTCGGAGGATGGGGTGGTAAGCCTCAAGACCCATCATCTCCACCACCTCCCTTGATGTCCATATTTTTTGTGTCTACTTAATTTTTATCTTTATTATTATCTATTCATTGATCTCTTAGCTTTGTTTTCTATCCATTGATGTGATGTTTCATTTTGTGGGTGTGGTCTTTTTTGACCACTTTTTAGACTTTTCTCGAGGTATCTTTGCCATTGGTGTGTTTATTCTCATGGGATGTGATTTTTACACCCAATTTATTATGATTAGAATTATACCATTTTTTTATATTAATATATAGACATTATTCAATCAAAAAAGATTCTATATGAGAGTACACATTTCAAAGATTAAAAAAAAATAGTTTCAAAGATTCAAACTAATTTAAAAATAAAACATATGAGACATATTTGAACATTGATATATATTTTGGGGGCACATAACATGAATATGAAATCAATTTACAAATAATTTAGTACATATTTATACATAATTGAATGCTTATACATGTGGCATATGAAAAATAGTTATAGGAACATAAAATATAAGTTCCAAATATAGTTATAGTATAATATATAGATGCATGACATTGTATATCACTTAGTACAAACTCAGTAAGAATTATATTGGTTCATGCACATAATTTAATTTTTTTAAATTTCAAATGAAATAATACTTTTTCATACACACATAAACATATATCAAAGTTTAAAAGGCATGATATTGATTCATGTGGATATGCACTCTAATATAATTGATAGATTCAAATGAAAAAAAAATTATTCAGATGTATTGGTAATGTGGTCATGATGGGGGAAAAAACACTCTTCATTTTCTTTGGATCATGCAAGTATAATCTATATCCAATATAATACCGATTCATTTGATTATAGTAATGTAAATTTTAGTTTAATGACACTCAATGACCTTGGAATTACTTCTAGTTAACCCATTGTGTGGTCCCATCATTTGTTATGGGTGATGTACATTCAAGTCTAGTGACACTCAACTCCAATAGAATGACTTATACAAAACCCATCATGTTTCCATCTTATTTGGATTAACCTATTGATTACTTTTCATCATTCATGATAAGTGTATCATGCATCTTTCTAGCTTAAGGCTTTGACTAGTTATTCAAATTTTATACTTTATCAATCTCAATTTCACCAATGGATCAACATGGCGAACCATATCTCTAAGTGTTTAAAAAATATGTAAAACTTATCCAATAATTCATCATGATTTTATATGTTATATGTAAAAATGATGCATATCCTTATAAAATTATTCCTTCATTTCTCTCATTTCAATTTCATGAGAGAGTGACTACTTTATATGCTATTGTGGGGTTTTCTAAAATGAGTGCCTTACACAATTAGTGTATCCTATCAAAATAAAAAGTGTATGATACACACTTATGTAAAAAAAATTTAAAACCTAAATTTGGTCATATGTACTTGAAAATATTAATTATCGAGACATCTTAAACTACTTGACTTAATCCCAAATACATGAATTATATTAACCATTCCTCTAGAACATTTATCTTTATGTGGAATTGGCCCTATATTCGCCATCACTACTAAAAAATAATTTCCAATTAAATTCTCAAATAATATCATATCACTCTCAGAATACTACTAAACTTAGGAATGTTGTTCCTGATCTTCCAGGAGAACTATGTGCCAGGAAGATAGGTATGTTGTCGTAAAGCAATCTACCTAATATAGCCTCACATATGTGCCAATTAATGTATAGTTTATAATTTTCAAATATTAATTTGGGTCTTCCTACAATTTTTTAAGGTCATCTAAATGTAATTATCAAATTATTTCACTAAACAAGTAAATCTAAACTTTGATCTCTATTTAGCTTTCAATCTTTACACTACTACACATTGAACAAAAATTCCCTATTCTTGTCAAATTCAATATCAATCAGAAGGAAAAATATAAAATCAATTCAAAATAACCTAAAATAAATTAAATATCTATCATCATCAAGTATAAAATCTAAATTTATAGCTACATACATATAGTCAAGACACACATTTGCACAATCACTCTAGGTGAGAGAACTACATGTTGCTTGATTTATTCTTTAGAGTATCTAGATATGTAGGAAATGTTCAATCATAAATGGGATGATTATATATATCTAAACCCATTAAAATTACCCTTATTTATTATAGGTTTCTAGCTCTTATAACTAACCTAGGGTTTATATATCAAAGAGAAGGAAAATAACAATATCTTTGTGACACAAGGATGATCAAAATATATCATTCCACTCAATAGACATAGGAATATAATGAGGAACAATTATAATTTCACCAAAATCAACTTATAAAATTCCAAGATCAATAGACATGGTCATCTTATGCTTCCATCCAAAGAGTGTTGACCTATCTAGGAATATTATCAGACATTGCCTCTAATCTTGAGCAATCAAAGTCGTATCTTATCATAATTTCCACGTTTATAGATTGGAAATAGTCAATCATAAATATATATTTAAACTAAATTATTTTATTTATAGTGTTTTCAAAAAATAACATGTTACAATAGTTAGAAATTTTCAAAGAAAATTATTGATAATTGTATACTCATACCATTATAATATTTCAAAGTCTAATAGATATTAAACAAACAATTACATTACTAATCAAAAATAGGTAAAAATAGTGTGAGATAATGGTAGATTAGAACATGTTTATGTGACTAATTCATTCATGGTAAATGTGTGTTAATATTTTCATTGTCAAGTACTAAATACTATATTTTAGTATCTATAGTAGTATGCATTTTTTTCTAACATTCTTGATGTTTTCATGAAAATATATGTTAGCATATCATAAATTTAGATTTATTATACCAATAAGGAGAAATTTTAGGTTAAGAGGTCTTTAATTTAATTATAATTAAATTACTTTGATCAAACCATGTGTTTGTGTGTAATCTGAAATGGATACAATTGATGAAATGCAAATTCCTTCAACTATTGATGCAAATGTTGATAAAGAAAACATAGATGTAGAGGAACATTCTATCAATAGTGTTTTATTTGATATTGAAAATTTATATGAATATGATGATGAAAACAATAATGAATTTCATGGTATAATATATCCTGATGAACTTAATTGTGTAGATCATGTACAAGTAGAAGCACTTTCAAACTTTTAAAATAGAAATATTATTCAACCTAATGACTTAGATAAAATCTTGAACAATATCCTATAGGTTAGGAATGAAAATAATTATAATGAATCCACATTTTAGGAATAACATGATGAAATCTTGGATGCTACTAATACACCTTTTATAGGTATGTATTATACAAAAGGTGTTCAAACCACTATTCCACTTCCATGATTCATGTTTCTACACCCATGGCTACACAAGTGATGCCCATACATGGTTTAGGGGAAACATAATCTAATAATAGTTTTTATATATTTATTCTTATGAAACGTATTTTTTTACATCTTAAAATTTCTAATCATGTGACATCATCTATTGATAATCAATCTCCTATGCCTACTAATCAAGAGTTTGTACAAACTCTTTTTAATGTTTGATCCAAAGTTTCCCAACTAGAATAAGATTATTATATAATTTTTCATTTAGAAAATTCTTAATAAATAATTGCACAAACTTTTAGACTTTTATATTTATACGTATCCTTTTCCTATAGGTTGAGTTGTACATAAGCTTTAGCCATATGATGGTAAAGGTGACCTAGAACAACATCTTAGAGCTTTGCATGAAACATGCTTAAATTATTCCTCCAACGATAAGTTACTAGCTATGATTTTTCCTAGGAGATTTAATGATTATACATTTATATGGTTTTACAACTTACTTTCCAATAAATACATGATTTCAATAATTTGTCTAATCAGTTCTTAGCTTAATTTTATATAAATATCATTAAGAATGTATTGTATTCCTAAATTGTAAAACTAAATCAAGGACCTAATGAGTCAATTAGTGACCACGTGCTTCATTATAAGACCATGCTCTCCAAAATGAAAAATACTATAGATGATAACAAGCTACAAGACATATTCAATAAAATTTCACTTGTGCATATACATGAGTCTATTATGTTAAAACACTTCCAATATTTCAATTACATGTGAAAGACCATGAGGTTAAGATAATTGATATCAACAAGATAAAGTATGGGAATAATCCTAAAACATATTATAATGACAAGTTTTAAATCAAGAAAACCATAAAATATAAGGCAAATGATACTAAGAATGAGGAAAAAATAAAATTTAATGTGGTTTCATAACCTGATAATAGGCTTGTCCTATTGTATTCTCATATGTGAAATTTTACATGATTATCAAAGCCTTCTAATAACATGTTACAACATCTCCACCAATGGAGAATGATATGAAAAAGGAATAACCTAAGGGGTTTAATTTCAATTCATATTATGATTGGAATAGATTTATAAGTCATTATAATAATAGATGTTAGGGTTCTAGACATAAGATAAAATATTTAATTAAATATAACACTACTAATATCAATGATGTTAATACACCTATGAATTATTATATTATACAACCTACTAGGAAAATTAAGATAATTTTAGATAGATTTCAAAAAAATGTGACATAATAAAACCAAGTTTAATCCTAAGGTATATATGACTTAAAATTTAGATCCTCCTTTGACTTGTTATTCTCTTAGAACTCAAGGTGCTCATCTCATAGATGGTATTATTGGTACACTTAAAGATACATAGGTATAAATGCTTGTAATCACATTTAATTACCATGAGGTTATTGATGATGATTGCACTAATTTGTCTTTATTTGTATGTGATTTCATTGAGTCACATACTATACATGATGTTATGGTAGATAAAAATCAAATGAAAACATATGTACTATGGCATTACTTACTAGTCTTAGGTACACACAAAGATTTAATTTGTATGACTATTATGGTAAAAGGACTCAATGGAAAATGAGAAAAAACATATTATGGGAAATGTTTTATGACTTATATTAGTGCCCACATCTGTTAATACTTGTTTATTAGTTTTTCCCAACACTGGGGCATTCAACATGCTATTACGATGTACGTGGATACATAATATATGTGAAATATTATCTTTGATACATTGATATTTGAAGTATATCTATAAAATACATGTGGTTATATTTATATTATTCCATATAAGTACACCACTCAGCCATAAACATTTACTCTACCTCCTCCACAATAACCTATTTTATAACATGTATAGGTTCATCCTACAAAATCAAATCAAAGACAAGTAATTGATATTACTCAAAAACCAATTCTCCAACATCCATTACATCAAGAATATATTCAAATTTAGAAAGTGTTACCTATTTTTTCACATCTTAAGATACTTATACAAGCTTTTGTGTGTGTTCCACATAAAACATTGACACATTCTCATGACATGCAATGAATTCCATAGGTTAGTATGGATACTATATCCATGCATCATATACATGATTATGCTAACTATGATGATGTTATATATTTTACAACACATGATCATTTCTATAATTCATATAATGATATAGATGTTATTAATTTCCCATAATGTGTGTTAGAGTATATTATTACTCATTCTTTCTAGATTTTAGCTAGGTCATTGGTATTTACCTAGTTTTGTCCCATGTGTGGATTTATCCCACATTACCTAGTTTAGCTTGCATCTTATTTTGCCTTGCCTATTTAAGCAAGGGCTCTACTTTGTAATATACATGCCTTGTAATCTTTTTCATATCTATTTTTATGTATAATAGTTGATTATTTTTCAAATGGTTTCTTCTTTGAGTGTATGATAAAACATCAATGGTTGTGGTAATGAACTCTTGGTTGAAGAGTTTTGATAACTCTTTCATGGTACCAGAGCCACCCTCCAATATCCATTACTTAGCTTGTAGGTTCCTTTCCATCTAAGTATACATTCTTATTTATAATTCATAGTTTGCTACTCCTTAGTTTGTCATTTATGAAATGCATTTTTTGAAGACTTTGTCCTATTTATCTATTGGATGAGTTTGTTTTTCATTCCATTGACATTGAGGTTGTATGATTATGTGGAAGCATTGGAAATTATACTTTGAATCTCCTATTGTGTTATAACATCAAATCTTGAATATTTTTTTTAAAGCAATCCTCTATCATTTTATCTAATTTTTTAAGGCACAAATGCAAAATCATCTTGTTTGAGTGGTATTGCTAGGCCATTGAGGTTTTGGAGCTCCCAGTCTGATGGTATCTTTCAATTTGAGTCTTTGAATTTTTTTTAGATCTATGTTTATTTAATAGATCTCAGTCAAAAATTTGCCAATGCTTGGTACCCCTCCTCATTTTCCTAGTCTTTGGGTAGTTTTAGGAACCCCTCAGAGGATAAGGAAGTTTGTGTTGCACCATTTCACTTGGACATTTTTTTTCCTGGAGTTTTTTTTTTCTTGGGCACTATTGTGAAGGTTCTAGAGGGTGCAGAGACTAAAGAGAGTGATGGTATAAGTGAATATAATATGGTGTCATGGTTAGGAAGTTATCAAGTTAGTGAAGGATATTCTGAAAGGGTGTGGAAGGCAACAATGGTGGTGGGAGTGTGGAAACATAGTTGGCTGGCAGCGTGACATTTCACTGATGGATTACATCATCTTACACATATAATTATTGATTACACTCATTGGATCTAGAAATAAATTTCCAAATGACTAGGAGATGAAGATCCCATTTTCTATGGAAGCAAATGTTCCCAGTGCAATATTGTCTCTATAATAAGAAACTAGTCCTTTGCCCAATGACATTAATAAAACATTCACACTGTCATCAACAACTTTGTTTATAATATCAAGAATATGGGCTACTCTTAGAAATATATGATTGAGTCATGTCTTTCACAATCCTCTATCATTATATAGCACTTTGTCATTCTTATTTGAGAGGTCATTCAAATAGTCATATCCTTGTTTGGCAAGCTATGTGTTAGAGAAAAGATCTGAGGCATTGGATATCTAGTGCATTAGAGAGTTTTGGTGGTTTAAGAGTTATGTCGAATCCTTTCAATAGATACATGTTTGTATCTTTGGGGATAAATGGAATGTTAAAACTACATTGGGGTTTGAGGGGATATACTAGTCTACATCATCTACTACATAAGTTAAGTGTCCTTCATTTTCTAACACCTACATTGCATTTTTGGTATCTTATCTAGTGTGCTTTTATTTACTAAGCAACATAAGATCTATATTATAGAGTCTGTATGGAGTTTTTGAGTCTAAATATCTACTTTATGGCATTGGATTCTTCTAAAATCCTATAATCCACTTTCTTTCCTCTTATCATAGTTGAACACTTCATTATTTGCCTTAATTTTTGTTTTTTTCCTTAATGAGCGAGTCTAATTCACTTGCACATGCATAGGAGTCACTAGCAGATTAGTTTTTGACTTATATTGATTTGAAAAGATTCCTAATTCTATGTTAATTCTAACAAGTGTTTGGAAGGCTAGATTCACCTTAGCCACAATTTGTTTTTTAAATTTTAGTTCAAAATTTATTAAACAGGCCTCATTTACAGGAAATTGATTATTTAATAACTTTTGATTGGTAGCTCAAAATTGAGCATCATCTTTTTTAAAAGTTCATATTTTTTCATTTCCCATGCCTTGGTACTATTTACATTATAAAATGCACTAAAATATAGATTTCCACATTCTGAGGGGTCTCTTCACATTGATTATGCTACCTTATGTTTACAGTTTATGGTGACATTTTAGTGGTGACACATTTACTATGATTGTGAGAATTTGATGAGGTAATATTCCTTGTTTTGAATTTACCTTATCTCTTTCATTTGTTAGAGATCAGAGGGTGAGGTCTGATCTAGTAAGAAGTCAGACCCCCCCACAATCAACATAAACTTCCTTCTTAATTCTTCCAGATTACATCATCATTTATTGCACTCATAGATGCATTTTAGGCTAAGTCTGATGTCCTATTCTTGAGTGTACATTTGTTACTACTACGGAGTTTCTTATGCTATGGGGTCTACATTGTACTTTATGCATGTACTATCTTAGATGTATTTTTGGTTGAGTCTGACATCCTTTTTGCATGTGTTTTTTATTTATTTTGGATGTTGATATTTTATGGTGTGTTTGCATACATTATGGATTTTTTCACCATTTTCCATAATCTTCCATAGCCCATGACATGTATTATTACTTAAACACACTGGTAGTTGTGTCATGTATCCTCGAGGCCCCTTTCTTAGCACATCACCTTCTTCTATGTGGATATTTCTTCACTCCATTATTTTTGGAGCATATATCTTGATGGCTTATATGATAGGTTGATAGTCTCCTTGTTTGGAGCTATTTTGGTGAAGCCCAATTTCTTCTTTGTTTTCATCTGGTATTTATTGTGTATGGGTTATATTATACTTGCATTGATTTATAAAGTTATATGGGGGCTTGTTGATTTAGCCTTGTCTACCTTCATGCATTTGTGTGCTCTATTTTGGGCATCTTTGCACTTCTTCAGTTGCTTGTCTCTTCCATCGCCACCATTGGCCATCATATTTGAGAGACATTATCTATATTTTTGATACCAATTTTACAATAATTGATAGTCTCCCACAGCTTAAAATGTAGCTATTTTAGTGAATCCCAGTGTCATCTTGTTTTCTTCAATAGTTAAATAGTCTCTTTCAGTGTGACATGGAGTTATTTTGGTGTATATAGTGTCATCTTTTTTGATCTTTAAGTAGTGGATTCATACCACTCATGTAAACCTATTTCCTCCACTCCACCCAATCATCAATATGGGGGGTATGATGTACATTTTTTTAGTTTTAGTTTTGAGCATTCATTACACATTTAGTACTCTTTTATATTTTCCTTACCACTAATAATCTTCTTGATTGAAGCTATTTTCATGAAGCCCAATGTTAGTCATTTTTTTGATCAAGTAGTGGATTTGGATAACTCATGCAGATTGAGTTCTTTTATGACTTTTGAGTACTTGGAGTGTGGACTAACTTAACATCATCTTGGGTGGATTTATAACTCTCTATTCTTCTTTTCTCTCTTTTAGGGGGAGTTTTTACCATGGATTTTCTCTCTTTTTCTCCACTTTATGAGAGTTATATTTAGGACTTTTTCGAGTGTTTTCTATATTCTTTATTTTTATATGGGTATCTTATTCAATAATTTTGTTTTTTAGAACCCATATGAGGATTATTACTTGACTCCATGGTCTTCTTGGTGATTCTCATAGTGACACTAGTGTGGTATCCCCACTAGTCTTTGTGTTTACTTCTCACCATCATGTTATATGGTGTTCAAACGTTGCTTATTTGGGTTCATCATTATACCTATTACTTTAGAGAGCAGTGTTTATGTTTAGTGATCCTCATAGTTAGTATTATTTCTACTTTGACTTAGCGGTTATAATGACTCAACATCCATGTACTCTGGCATGATGGATTAGTGTCTATGGGGACACATGAATTCATACTACATCCTCTATTGTTAGTCCTTATATTAACTTGAGGGGGATGTTAGAATATCTTATTACTCATGTTTGATAGGTTCTAGCTAGGTCATTGGTCTTTACCTAGTTTTATCTTATGTGTGGATTTATCCCACATTACCTAGTTTAGCTTACATCTGTTTTGCCTTGCCTATTTAAGTAAGGGATCTACTTTTTAATATATATGATATGTAATATTTTTCATATCTCTTTTTTGTAAAATAATTGATTTTCTTTTCAATTGGTTTCTTCTTTGAGTGTATGCTAGAGCATCAATGGTTGTGGTAATGAGTACTTAGAGAGATATTCGCTGAAGAGTTTTGATAAATCTTTCAATGTATGACATTCACACCAATTGATCTATGACATACATGTGAAGATATCATAAATAGTATTATATGTTAATTAGAGCATATATATATATATATATATATATATACACACACACACACACACATAGTCCTCATTTTGTATTTTATATATATATATATATATATATATATATATAAAATACAAAACTAGGACTATGTACAACAAGCTTTTCTAGTATACATGATTGATTGATAATATTTATCATATACAAGGTGAAACACATATCCATTTCATATGCACATAATTTTTATAGTATACATTAATGGGATAAAACACATACACAATACATATGATAAATGGACATACAAATGTAAAACATTGATTACCCCCATATGTTATCTTTCTACATTGGGGTGTATACCTACACCAAGGTCATCTTCTTACACTTATTAGGTTATATATTTCTTTAATAATTCATTGATCATATTATACTATTATAAATTACTTGATCTTTCTAATACATTACATAGCTTTATTTCTTATGGATCCTAACATTGATTGATTATGTATACCAACGTTTTTGATAAGGTAAAGTGGAAAATCAGGGGCTAAACCCTTTACAAGCAAAAAATATAAGAAGGCAATCAAACAAAATATGCCTTCAATGAAATGATGACAATAGCCGAGAAACAACAGACACAGAAACAAAACACAAGAAATGGAAAGACCAGAGTCAGAGAGGACTCTCCTTACATGACCATTGATTTGAGAAGATCATTAAGTTTCTCAGTATTCTCCACATTGTTAGCATGCCCAGTATTACCCACCTCTTTCAGCATAGACATGTTTAGTGAAATTGTATTCTGGAGTCCTTTTGCAAAATTTTGCTCCAGCCTCTGAATACGATCCTTTAGGGCCCCAATTTTAGCTTTCCAATTAGTCTCATTCTCAATATCCTCACCAACTTCCTCAACATACATTTTCCCCTTATTGTTAGTAGTTTCCATAGTGTCAACACCATGCTCCCTAGTAACCTCAAAGTCCCTAGTCTCCTGCTTCCCTCCAATGTCCTCCAAAATTTCCTAGATTTATAGCTCCTTAGACTCTTCCTCCCGGGTTGCTTCTTTTGAAGCACTTTTTGAGTAATCAATCAGTTTGGACTTTAGGGTAGGTTTACCAGCAATCCACCCCAACCTTCACACTTTGGAGGTAAATCCTTATTAATTTTGGAAGACTTGTGAGATTTACCACCTTGGCCTCCCATGGCCCTACCCATATTTTTGTGGGTCCCCTCCGTGGTCTCTTTAATATTATCTTCCTCTTCATCAACCTTTCTATTCTTACCCTTCTTTCTCACAAAGGAGCTAGGGGTATCAATAGGGGTCTCTTCAGGGGTGGAGAAAGAAACATCTTTTCATTTGGTAGAAGTAGGGGAAAAATAGGACTCATCAATAGCATCGCCAAACACCAGGTTGGAAGGAATGTCTCCACTATCAACTCTGAGAGTCTTGGATGGCTCTAAGGCACAGTGAAAGTTGTATAAGCAAAAAATTAGCCCCTGGTGTAGGGGAATATGGTTCATATCTAGATTCTTAGCCATTTTAGCTCTCACCCTCAAGACAGAGTGTTCCAAAGAGGAGAGCAGGTAAAAAGGGAAACTAATAATAACATTACACCTAAAGTGATTTAATAGAGGGAGGTGGTAATTGTAGAACCTGGTAAATCACCCTTCAAGCATGAAGTAATTCATGAGAATGAATCACACTCCATCCCATGGCTCTAAAAGTTTAGCACGCTCGAATCCTCCTTAATACGGGATGAGTTTTTCTCCCTCACCCAAAAATAGTTTATGGCTTGCCATATCCATAATTTTGGTTTTCCTTTGAAGTTTTATTCCCTGCATGGTCATTCTCATGGCCATAGAAATCACCTTTTTAGAGATTTCAAAATTAATTCTACCCACTGTACCCACCTATTTAACCAAGATCTCTCAAACTGCTCGGACAAGTTTTCATCATAATCATTAAGCCTTTCCAGATATGGGCTGATACCCCCTTCTTTAAAATAATGCCAAACCAATGGATTATATTTGAATTCACAATAAGAGATAGGTTTAGTTCAAATATGGTCTCCTCCCATTTTGTATTTTCAGACCCGAATCATGGAGTTCCTAAGTTCAGCCTTCAGCTTTGAAATGGTAGCTAACCCTTGTTTTCATTTATGCAAAATGAAGATGTGATGGCTATTTATTCGAAATACCCTACAGAGATGACGTTGTCTACTCCCATGCTTGGAAATTATTTCCCATTGATTTTCATGATGAGACCCACACACCTCGATCTCATGATACAATGAATCATGAATTATTATCAAATAAGTACCAAGGTTATCAAGTTCTGAGATCCCCGATGGCCCTCTGCAAATGGACCACCTCTGAGAGCTATCCTTGTCATCAATGCACCTCATTCTTGACAAGTCATCTCCTTTTGAATAATCTCCCTAATGTTTAAGGGAATATGAACACCTTGTCGCCACACCCTCCAACCTAAAAATTGCTGACCAAGGTTGGCACAAGCATCAGTGACCCTGTTTCCCTCTCTGTAGATATGGGAAATCTCTACTCCAAAAAACTTTTGAAAAAGAAATTGAATATCAATAATGATGTCTTTTAGCTTAATTACCACATTTGAAGCTTTATTAACTGCATCTATGACCATTTTAGAGTCTCCTTATATACTCAAGTTCCTTATTCCTAGGGATATAACTAACTTTAACCCCCATAATAGAGCCATTACTTCAGCATAGTTGTTGTTCTGGCCTCCAATTCCACCAACATAGATAGTAGACATCCATCCTTTATCATTCCTTATAATTCCTCCTCCACTGGTGTTACCATCCGCTTTGGATGCCCCATAAAAGTTGAGTTTCATCTAGTTAGGCTTTGGGGGGGTCCATTTAGTATTTAGTCTCTATAGCATTTTGGAGTTATTATACCCAAGGATCTGGTTTAAAACCTTCTATTTAGATATAATTTGATTTTAAATTTAAGATAGGGGTTCTCCACAACACTAATATGAGCTTTTGTGACACTTTCCATAATGGTCTTAGCAAATGAGTTAAACACCTAAGATGTATTTCTAGCAGTGTCCCTGAAAATTTTGTGGTTGCGTTCTTTCCATAAAATCTAGCTCAAACATGGTAGAGTTTGCTTCCATAATTCCATCAGCCAGGGATGTGTGAAGGTTGGATTCCAGCTGAGAATTACTTCTTTAAGGTCAGAATTATAGACCCATTCAATACCAAAGTTGTTAAGTATTATGTCCCATAATTCCCAGGCAAAATCACAGTGGATGAAGAGGTGTGAAATTGATTCCTCTTTTGAACCACATAAGAAACATTTGTTAACCTTTGTAAACCCTCTCTTTTGAAGGTTATCCTAAGTTAGGATTTTGTTATGAGCAACAGCCCACCAGAACATGTTAATTTTTGGAATAAGTTTATGATTCCAAACCTTTTTCCATACATCTTTATTCTGAGCTTTAGGAATGAGCAGATGGTAAGTAGATTTGACAAAAAACAATCCATTCTTATCTATCCACTAGTATTGTTCATCCTCCCAGGGGAAGAGAGGAATTCAAATCTCCTGAACGCACTGCTAGATCTCCCACACTCTAGGAAAAAAATTAGGCTGGTGATCACAACAGTCCAATAGATTTTTCTAGCTCCTCATCCCATTGTTATTTTCCATATAATCACTGACCCTATCTCCAAAAAACTGAGTAGCCAAGTCAGCAATCTCTCCATAGTTTCCTTGTCTGATGAGAGCCTTATCCTTTAACTAGATATCATCCCAAAATTTAATATGCTAGCCATTTCCAAGTTTCCATCCAATTCCCTATTTAAGAAGGCTTCTACTTTTTAGCATTTTATTCCATATCACAGATCCCTAGGGTAATCCCATCTGTTGAAGAAAGTTGGAATCATCAATGCTATGCATGTATTTGTCATACATTATTTCCCCCCAATCATTATTTTTATGGATCAGGTTCTAGCTAAATTTTGAGAGAAGGGCTTTGTTCATGTTCCTGATAGACCTAATATTGAGTCCACCATGAGATTTTGGAAGACACACTTTTTCCCATCTGACTAAGGACATTTTCTATTTGTCTTCCATCCCCATCCATAAAAGTTTTCTTTGGATCTATTCTAGTTTCTCAACAAAATATGCAAGAATTTTAAAAAGAGAGGAATTATGTAGGAATACCTTGTAGCGAGGCTCGAAGAAGTTTAATTTACTAGCACTGCTAAGTAGTTTCCCTTTCCAACCAAGAAGTTTCCTCTACGTTATTTCCATAATTCCATTCCAAAAACTAGGAGATACCTCTTTAACCATGAGTGGGAGACCCAGGTAGGTAGCTAGTAGAGCAGCTTCAACACATTCTAATATATCAATGATTATATGTCTAAGTTCATTAGGAGTGTTGAAGATATACACATTACTTTTTTGGAAATTTATTCTTTATCCCGACTCTCTGGCATAATTATTTAAGATATTCTTCCATCTTCTAGATTCAATCACCGATGAGATGCCAAAGAAGATGGTATCATCCAAAAACTACTGCACCACCATAGGATGAAGGGAGGAAGCAAGTTTGATGCCCATTAGCTCTTTTGAGGCTATATCTGCTTGTATGTATCTTCCCAATGCCTCTACCATAATGATGAATAAGTATGGAGAGAGAGGGTGTCCCTAACGAATTCCTCTTGTAGATGATAAAAACCCTCTAGGTACACCATTTACCAACACTGAGAATTTTTTAGAAGAGACATCATTCCATATCAAGCGAGACATTTTATCATTAAACACAAATTTTTTGATCACTTGGAATAGAAAAGTCCATGAGACTCTATCATAAGCTTTAGAAAAATCTAAGTTGAGAGCCATACCAGGGATTATGCTCTTATCCATGGAGTGAATAGTCTCATGTGAGGTGATCACAGCATTAAAAATCTGCCTACTTGGGATGAAACCTTTTTGAGTAGGAGAAATAATTTTGTCTAGTAAAGGTTGAATCTTCATAACCAGCACTTTAGTACATAACTTATAAAAAATGTTGCATAGAGTAATGGGCCTGAAATCAGTAAGGTGTGAAGGTTGTGAATTTTTAGGAACAAGTAATATGAAGGTATTATTAGCTTATTTCAAAAGTTTACCTAATCTAGAAAAATCATGAACAACAGCCGTGAGATCCACTCCTACTATCTCCCAATATTCCTGAAAGAATATAGGAGGAAATCCATCAAGACTCGAGGCTTTGTATGAACCTATGGAGAATAAAACAACATGGACTTCTTCCTTAGATATAGGCTTTAACATCTCTAGATTATCTTCTTTCATTATCAAATAGGGGATTTTATCAATGAATTGGTTCATAGGTCTATCATTTCTATCATTATTATTTTCTTCCGTGAGAAGATTTTGAAAGAAAGCCCTGGCTTGTTCCCCTATCTCATTATCCTTGGTTATAATGTCACCATTATCTAGAACAATCTTAGTTATTGAGTTGGCTTTCCTATGTTTCATAGCTGAGAGATGAAAGAAGGCAGTGTTCCTATCCCCCTCTTTAAGCCACTAAACATGAGATTTCTATTTCCAGAAAACCTCTTTTCTTTCCATAAGATTCTTCCAATCAGAAGATAGGACATTCTCTTCTTCCAAAGCATCTTCAGAGACATCCCCTTGACCTATCAGTTGCTTTATATCATTGAGTTTTCCCACTATATTTTTCTTCTGCTGAAATACTTGCCCAAAGTTGTATCTATTCCATCCATCAACTTCTTGTTTAATGTGCTAAAGTTTCTTGACTATTCTAAACATAGGAGTACCTTGAATAGAAATTTTCCACCATTGGGCCACCAATTGTCTAAAGTCTTTGTGTTTGATCCACATAGCTTCAAAATGGAATGGGGAAGGTTTGGATTGTCCCTGTTCTCTCCAACTGAGAAAGATCGGGCAATGGTCGGACATGGTTCTAGGAAAAGCCTGCACATGCATATTATGATAATCCTTCCAATTACTTGAGATAATAAATCTATCTAATTTGACTTGAATCATTTGATCTCCTCTTCTTCTATTGGTCCAGGTAAAATTTTGGTTTTGCAGTTCTATATCCAATAATCCCTAATCATTGATAAATTCGGTAAAGTCGAACATGTTGTCTAAGTAATCCATAATCCCACCCTATTTTTTAGAAGGGTATAGGGGAGTGTTAAAATATTAAGCTAACATCCATCTATTGTTCTAGGGATTATTCCTAAAACTGCTCAAGTCTATCCATAATTTCTACCTCAAAGCTCTGTTATTCGGTCCATAGACATTGATCAACGACTAGTTCAAAGATTTCATAAAGAAATTGATAATCAAGAAGTGCTTGTTATTAGCCATAAGAGACCTCTATATTTTTGCCTTATTTCACATAGTTACAATCCCCCTTGAAGCCCCTTCAGCTGGACTAATGCAAAAAGCCGCCTTAGGCCATATGTAGTCAGCAATTTTCCTAAAACTCTCCTCATTCATCTTGACCTCTTAGAGTAATAAAATATCTAATTTATTATCTAAAATGTAGTTTTTAACCTCAAACTACTTTGAGGGACTGTTAAATCCCCTCAAGTTCCAAGATAGTATTCTCATTTAGAAGGTTTGAGGGATTGGGTCTCCAATGTTTTCTATTTACCACTGGCAATCTCCCTAGCAATCTCTCTTTGCCTTATTTCTCTTAGGGTTGGTCTCCCTTTTTTGGGCTCAGTGCCAAAATCTACAATTTTTTTACCTTTTCAGTTCTTTTTATTTGGGGTAACCCATTTCTCCTATTCATTACTACCACTTTGTCCTATTTCACCTATTGCTAAATAGTTTCTTGCTTGGTCTCTGACTTCTAGAGCATGGAAAATATCTGTGTTTAACTGTACATCTACTTCTCCTTTAGTGGGATATATTTTTGGAGTTACTTCTTCTTGTCCATCTCTTGGAACTTTATCTTCTATATACCAATGTTGACTACTCTGTGTGCTTGATATTTATGATTATGACAGTGTGTGATCATTTATATGTGATAATTAGATGTTTTATGAGTGCATTTATTATGTATTATCATGTCTTACATCAATCACATTAGAGGATATTCTAGTGCATGTCATGTTGTGTCCATTTCAGGTTTGAGTCCAATCACAATTGAGTTGTGTCTTGAGTGTTTATGTGTTTCATGATCATGATATTATGTGGATGAGCATATATATAGATATGACTATTTCTGAGCCTATTTACATAAATTATATCATTCATAATTATATTGTGTGTGATGTCATTATTTATATCATGAATATATTGTGATTCTTATTATTGCATGCCCTCACACACACACACACACACACACACACACACACACACACACACACACACACACACACACACACACACACACACACACACACACACACACTTGGCATGACACTTGTATGCCCATATCCCTAGATTACATGTTTCATATATGGTTTAATGATCAAATATTTTTATGATGAAATATATTATAATGTTTGTATACATATTTTAAATGGTTATATTTTTCTATTTAACACATGGTGTTCATAACTCTTTCTTTTGAGATTAGAGATTTGTAGCCTTCATCCCTCATATCAAAATGGGGGCATATGGTGGGATTGTTTTATAAATTCAAATTATGATAGATGAATAATTCATACTTTGGATCAAATTTTGTGATTTATATGGGATAGGTTGTTTAGACACATAAATTTTAAAATTTGTTTGATAATGTTTCATCTTGAAATCCTTACCTTGGTTTTTTTACAATTTTGTAAACCCACAATCTATAATGGGAGTGTTTATTATCTTTAAAACATTGAAATTATCATACATGCATCCCTTATTCAATATCATTCATTCCTATTAATCCTAAATATTATTTTCAAACATATTTTAGTAGTTTATGTCCTCTTGGGAAAAGATCATGTTGGCTCAGAAATGGTCACACTATAGCCTTGTCCACTTGCATAACTTTGTCCCCCATTCTCCAATAGTCACTTTTTTAAATCAATATATTTCACAATTCCTCTTCCATATATTTTTTTAGGTTGGTTAGAAAAATATTTGAAATAGTTCCCTATATAATGACATAAAATATTTTCCAAATACAACTAATAATCACTTGGCAATTCTACTATACACCAAGAAAAAGAACACTATATCTTTTGATTTTAATTCTAATAAATTATAACAATCATAAGATAAATATAAACATAATTTATTATAGGTCAAGGGCATCTACTGTTAACTATATCAATCAGTCTTATAGTTATATTCAAATAGTTGCATAATCACAGATCACACAATCACCCTAGGAGGGAGAACTAAGGGTTAAATATAAGAGTCTAATCAACTAAGGAGAATACTATTCTATAATAAGGCTAATTAAATAATTTAGGTTCCTAATATATTTTGATATAGTATTGAATTATATAAATATGTTAAATATAGAAAGTACAATGCCAAAAAATAATTTGATTTATAAAAAAATAATAAGGAATGATACATAGATTATTAAATTATATGAAATCATATCTAGGTAGTGCATGTGTATAAATAAATCAGCTCTTTGTCAGCCTAAAAATTACCATCAAATTAGTTAAACTATTGTTGTCACTTCTTTATAAAAATTATTGCTTCTCTCTTGTACAAACTAAAAGTAATTTTCCATAAAATACACCTAAACACATTATTTTTCATTATCTCCATGCATATTTTCTATTCATATCATGGACACAAGTTATGGATATCAGTATGTAGCTCAAAACCCTAGGTCATCTAATTAGGGTATGCCACCTTACAAAATAGGGTTGAATGGGATCAAGTAAAGTTGAGATTACCTAAAATATATTTATGTCAATGAGTATTGCCTACATATCTAATAGTCTAAAAATTCCCTTAAAATAATGTAGTTCTCCCCATTATGTGGGATTGTGTGTGAACAATGGTGCAATATGTTATATACTAGTGCATGTAGTTATCTATATTTTAAATTGACAAATATTTTTCATGGGTTTTTATTTAAATTATTTAGACCCATAATAATACTAATATTATGAATAATTTATAAATATGGAAGAATAGGGCAATAGAACTCAGTTTCACAAATGATTTAGTGAACTTGATAGGTGCTTGATTGGTAATTTATAGATGAAAAATGATAGGGATTTGATTTATATTTATACCATAATTTTTAAAATTAATCTCATATGAGAGTTAAAATCATACTATAGGCTAACCCTTACATATCTAAAATATCTATAAATTTGAGTTTTTTTGGGTATAAACACTAGCATCAGATCATAGACACTATTGTCAATACTAGTGTCTCACTATAGATGGTAGTGTCCTAGAGAATATATATGTAACTAATGGTGTAAAATATTTACTATTTTTTAATAATAATTTGGGATACATGTGATATGGGTAATTATAATATTAGGTTTGGACCATATGATAAGCATTTAGGTCTAGTGAGATTGCAAATATGAGCCTTTTGGTAATAGCAAGGTCACAAACTAGAAGGTTGAGACATGAGTGATATTTTCCAAGTGTGCATGAATATTTTATAATGTAAAATATATGTTTATAACCTACATCCCCCCTCCCCCCACACATTTAATCTAGTAATGCATAAGGATTAAATTACTAGGTTGAAGGAAAATAAGTGTGTACCTTGGTGTGTACAACATACCTTGATTTGAATTGAGCCATATTTGAAATTTATGTTTGTGTATTACCTTAAACAAATATAATTTTATAGTGTATTTAGTGTATATAATATTTAAAATAGAATATTTTAAATGATTTAAATAACAGAGAGAAAGGAAGGAGTACACATGTGTGTCAATGCACCCATATTCCTCCTTAGTAGTTTCATTTGGTGATGATGCGTCCTTCTTGAAGCATTAGAGAGAGGTTAAAAACTAAACCTTGGATATGTGAAGATAATAATATAAGTTTGATCATTCTCCAAATCTAGTTTAAAGGTTGAGTTGTGTCAAGGCCACCAAGATCACTAAATATCAAATGCATAACTCAAATGTATAAATAATCTAGCCAATATCACCTAGGTTAAATGTTGTAACCATATTAACCTAAAAAATGAGAGTAGTTCCAATAAATTTAAGGTGATGAATCTTGATAAAAATACTCAAGGGAGCCAACTAATATAGATAAATAAATCCAAATCATTGCATCTTGGTAAGGATAGTGCATAAATGTGTGTATGATATGAATATGTATCTATGATTTTGTATATTTTCATAAAATATGCACTTATAAAATGTCTAAAGATGAAGTATAGATCAAGATGTAACCTATTATCTATAAATTTTGTATAAAATATGTCATAAATATGAAATTTTTTCATCTCAAATCTATGAAAATCAGTGCCAAATTCATAATATTTTTACCTAGGTGTATATTTGAATAATCTAAATTGTATCAAATTATGACAACTTTGTGTATGTGGAATCATATCTCTATGACATTCCCACACTAATACCCCACTCCCCCCATTTTTAGGTGATGGGAATGTTATTTGATAATCACCTTATCTCAAAAAGCTAAGATATCCGTGTTAAATATGTATCAAACATGTAATAAAGAAGCATATAATGAAATCATGTATAAGGAAATGTATAAATGATTCTCATAGTATCCAAACATAAAAATACCTAAGATGCATGAGATAAATCATGGAAACGTATAGAAGTAATACAAATAAGCTAAAAATATAATAACACACACACACACACACACACAAGATCATTTAATTTCATGCAAAAGGGGTATAAGGAGACCAAAAACAAGGGGCATGTTCAAATGTCACACACTCAAGGGCAAGACATAGTAAAATTTCTTCACACTAAATAAACAATAATCAAGGGCACAATTGCCAACAAAAAAGGAACATATTAAAATTTTCTAAAATAAAAAAAAATTAGAAAATAAGAAGTACACTCGAGTAAGACATGTAATAAACATGAATAGGTGAAATATAAGTAACTAGAATAAGCATATCATATTAGTCCCTACATACATAAGTTATCAAAATTTCCAATATCATAACATATTAAGTACATTGTGTAATATGTAAAACATGAGTATAAAAATGTGTAATAATTAATATCTAAACTCAACATTATAATATAATGTGTATCAATTATGATCAATAGAAGTAGATGCTCCTAACATAGTGTGTCACTTGGATATAGGAAAGGTCCAACATATCCATGTCATGTATCATGGATCTTTTGTATGCTTGTATCACACTCAAGTACATGTGAAACATGTGTGTAAATAAATTATATGATATCCACTAACATAAAATAAACAACATATGCAAATGCTAGTAAACATGTAAAATGATGAATATTTTTTTTAGTTTTGATTTATTTGAATATTTTTGTCTTTTCTTTACTTTTTTATTTTTTTCAAATTTTTGGCATTTTGGAATAATAAGGCTAGATGATGATCCCATAAGGAATGCTCATAGGGTTCTATAGTAACTTTATGGTGTACAAAATTTTTGTCATGGTGTCAAAGATCATATATATGTACCAAATATGGATCAGAAGAATTTTTAATACTCTACCTATGCCTCATAGGACTCTATGGTTATGTAGTAATAAAATAAGTTGTAGTGGTTCATATAACCCATTTCTTAGTGTTATGTGACACTTTTAGCGTACTTATAATTATGGGTCTTTTTACCCTCTTTGAAACATGTTGATGTACTCTTAATAACTGGCCAGGTCATGTATGAATAGATAAAGACTAAATATGTATCTTTTATGTAAAAACTTCTCAAGTATCAACTAAATAGGAAAGGGGATTGATTTTTTCTTACCCTTTCACTCATAATTAACCTTAATAGGTTTTATGAGTTGGTGTCTTTGAATAAATTTATCATGTTGTAATGGATGTTTATATTGAATCCCTAAAACTATGATTACTTTGTTAGCATTAATATACTTGAGACATTTATGCACTATAGAGGGTACTAATTAGATCTTATAAATCAAAGGTCACCCTAATAACACATAAAATACTCTTGTATGTGGTATAAATTAAAAATTTTGTGGTCACTTGTGTTGGACCATGTTGTAAAGGCAAATCAATCTCACCAAAAAAACCTCTCATGCTTTCCCATCAAATGCTTTGAACATCTTAGTCGATGGGTATAAATCATCATTCATATAGCCTATATGTGTGATTAATTCCATAGTACATACATTATCACTATAACTATTATCAACTATAGCATTTCATATAGGTTTATGACAATATGTGTTATAATAAATAATGAGTGAAGATCTGATTCATCATCCACAATTTCACTATCATCAAATATAATAAAAGGCCTCTAAATAATATTAAGTATCCTACATTTAAGTGTTTCAATAATCCCATCTAAATGGTACCCATGATGTGGTGGATGAGGATGTGTATTAAATACCATTTTTAATTTTGGTGGTTCCTTAGAATGATCTTGTAAAGGATTTTTGTATATCTTATGGATTTGATGGTCACCACATTGTGATCCTAAATCCTTTGGTAACCCATTAAATTTGATATTTTCACTATCAATGATGCCTTATATCTTTTGCTTTAACTTGAAATCTTTGTTCATATAATTCCCAACACATTGGTGATAGTCACAATAAACATTTTCATCATATATTTTTGATAGATGTGGGCTCATTCAACCTCTAAGGGAGGAGGGAGAGATATGAGATGACACTTCACTAGATTTTTAGGGATAAAATTTAAATACTTAGATAATTGTGTAAATTATCTCTTAGATGCATTGGAGAAGATGAATTTATTAGGTTATTGTTATACTATATTCATCATTTTTATTAATTTCATCTTATCTTTTAGAGTTTTTACCTTATAGTTTTGTTTGATATGAAATGTGGCATTGTATATAGTTAGTGTGTTGCCTACATACTGAATTTTATTCAATATAGTGAGTTTCATTTCTTGATCTCAAAAAATATGACATAAGTCATAAAAATATTTAAACTTTTTGAAGATAATAGACCTATGTACTAAGTCAAGAAAGTATTTCTTCAAGATATCTTGAAGTTCTTTATCTAACATTGTTTTATACCTCAGAACATATTCATTGATGGGATCATTGGCTCCTTAATTTATCTTTAAAATTTATGCATATGACATGTTTTTAGTAATGTTGATATATAAATGTGATATAAATTTATCTACTAAAGGTTTGAATGCTTTTACTTCTTATAATATTATATCATAGAACCATATTTAAGCATAGTCATTTAGGCTTCTTGGAAATAATTTGATCAAAATTTTATCATTGGAAGCATAATCAAGACATGTTTCATAGAAATATCAAAGATGTTGTTCAAGGTCACCCTTGTCATCATAAGGTGTGAACTTGGGTGCTAAAAAACAAGTTGGTAAAGGGTGAAAATATATCTTAGTTTCAATAGTATTATGAAATACATATTGTTAATGAATGGAATGAGTTGACTTTGAATATTTTTACTCAATATTTATAATCTTGTATTCTAAGTCTTGTAACTTGAGGAAGAGTTTGCATAGTATACCCATTGGTATTGAGATATGATATTTGATAAGTCACCAAATGGTACTAAAACATATCTTATGATGATATAGGAATTAAAACTAGTAATTGAGTTAAAGTGTTGATTGTTCCCATGGAGGATGTAGCAATATTTTTTTCATACTTAGGGAAAGTGGATTAAATACATATATCATTCCCCCACTAGATGTAGGAATAAATGGTTTAATCAAGGGGATGGACATTGGGATTGAATTGGTGGTACCATTTAAAGATTAAACATTACTATAAGTTGATGCATTAGCTTTATCATGTTTACTTATTTCATCTCATGTGATATGAAAAAACACATCAATTAATTCCTCATTTGTATTGAGACAATGAACTAATGATTCATTATATTTACTTTCAAAATGATTTTTTTTATTAAAATTTATCAATCTATTAAAAAACAAAGATACCAATAGTAATGGAGAATTGTATATCTGAAAAATAATCACAACAATCTATAATTTTTAAAAAAACTAAAAATCCTAGAGCATGTTAAGGTTTTGAAAGAATGCTCAAAGCTTGGGTTCACCAAATATTTAACCCTATTTTTAAAATAAGGGTAAAATATAATAACCTATTAAATTAAAGATAATACTATTATATAACTAGGCCAATTAAATAATTTAGATTCATAAAATATTTTGATATAGTGTTAAATTATGGGAATATTCTAAATATAAAAATTATGATCCCAAATAATAATTTTAATTATTAAACATGAAGAAGGAATACTACTTATATTTTTAAATTATTTGAAATTATATATGATTATATTAGGTGTATAAATAGTTGAGATGATGCTTAGATGTGATTCATCAAATTTTGAAAATCAACTCTCTGTCAACCCAAACACTACCATCAAAATAAGGACACTGGCATCAATGATTCTATCTAGAAATAGATGTTTTTGTCATGTCTATAATTATTTTAATTTTATTTAAATCCCACCTAAACCTATTAGCTTTCAACATCACCTTTCAAATTATCTATTTGGATCATGCACACATGGATATCAGTGTGTACCTCAAAACCCTAGGTCATTTAATTAGGTCATGCCACCTTGGAAAAAAGGGTTAGTGGGCTCAAGTGAAGTTGAGATGACCTCAAAAACACATAATTTAGTGAGTATTGCCTACATATCTAATACTCTAAAGAGGGCCTTATACTAATTTAGTTATCCTCCTTATATGGGATTATGTGAACAATCATGTGATATGATAAATGCAAGTGCATTAAGTGATTTGGATTGAAAATTGAAAAATATTACTCATGGGTTATTTTATTATTGCTTAAGTCCTATAATAATATTTATTATATGTCTAATTTGGAAATAACAAAGAATAGGGTAACATAACTCAATTGTTCAAATGATTTAGTGAGATTGATAGGTGATTTATCAGTAATTGCTAGATGAATAATGAGAGGGATTTATTTTTCATATAGCTCACATTTTGAAATTTATATCATGGAATGGTTAAAATAATACTATATATTGACATGTACATATTTAAATATTTTCAAATTTGAGTTTTTTAAGCATATGAACCCTAGTGTCAGATCAAGGACACTAGTGTTGACACTAGTGTCCTACCCTAGATGGTAATGTCTTAGAGAATAGAGAGTTTTTAAATATATATAACTAACATTGTAAGATATATATATATATATATATATATTAAACATATTGTTATCTATAGGAGATCTAGGTAATCAAAATATTAGAGATAGACCATAAGATAAACATTTAGGCACATTGAGATAGAAAACATGAGTCTTTTGGTAACGTCATGAAATGAAGGATTAATATATGACTAATATTTTCAAATTTTTAATGAATATTTTATCAATGTAAACCCAAATTTATCATCTAAAAATACATTAGCCTAAGTCCCATTTCAAATATGTAGGAAACACTCAAATAATGTAGGGTTTTTTGAGGGTATCTCAGAGATTCCCCTAACCCTATTCCCACATTTTTGAATTTGATTTATATTATGTTTTTTGTGTAGGAGATAATGATTTTATATTTTATAGGTATTAATCATAACACATAAACACATAAAATAAAATATTCAACCTTCACAAATAGATGTACAAACCTAGATCATAAAATCAGGTGCACAGTCATCCAAGGCATAGCCTCAATCAATAGACAAGACAGAAATTTGGCCCTATCCTCATAATTTTTTTTTTAAATCATATATTTAATTCATGAATTCAATCATGACATAATACAAGAGGCTTTCAAATAGTTTTAAGCCACATTCAACATAACATTTATTTTAGGGAGGTTTGCATATCCGTAGGCTTATTTATTATTTTTTGCTAATATTAAATTTTATAGATTTTGTATTCTAATGTATATTATTGTATTAAAATTTCAATAGTTTATATTTATTAGTTTTATTATTTTAATTCAAAATAGATTAAATATTTTGGTGAATCTAATATATCTTGAACATTGCTTGTTTTCTGTTTGATTTTTTCTTAGGATTTCCTTCTATTTTTTCTAAATTCCTAACACTAAAATAAAACAATCTTCAACCTTGGATATAAATTATATGCATAATAATTCAATAATATTTGTCCTTATATTTAATCCAACAATAAAATATTTTTCTTGTCACCTCAAATAAAATACAACACATAAGCTCTTTCTTTCAACCTTGTGTTGAATTTTTTTGATATCTATACAAAAAATATTATGATTTTATTTTTATCTTTATTTTTTATTTTTTTACTTCTTTTTATAAAATATGTTCTAAAAGTTTGAAAACTAATTAGTGACTATCATGAAAGGATACACATTGATATGTTTACAAAAATCATGGCATAATGGGTTTCCCCCAATACTCATAGCCATTGTACAACACTAAACACAAAATTTAGTTTCCATGTATCTCATAGTATATAAGCAATGCCTAGGATCCCTTATTATATAATAATAAGATTATTTTAACCATTTTATTTTTGTGTACACTTGAGAGATAATATCACCCAAGGAATGTAATCTTACTATACCCTCATAAACAGTGTTAGTGGGCTATAAATACAATTTTTCTTTTACAATTATTACTCTAAAATATTGGGTCGACTAGGCCGACACTAATCAACAAACTAGTAAGTATATTTAAGATCCTGCATAATCATTCAAAACCCTTCCTATATCACCCTTATACCTTACTTTTTTTTTCCTATATTGTATTCATATTCATTAGCATTTCTTGATTCATATTGTATTGTATGCCTCTAAGGTATAGTGCTAGATTACATGGTATTTATATTTCACATATGTAGCTTCCTTTCATTTCTTATACAATGACAAACAATGATGTTTTTTCTCAAACTAATAATTTTTTTTCAAACTCCTTAGTCTTGTAAAAATTAGTTTCAAATTGAAACTAATAATGAAAGTACTTAATAGTACTATAATGTACACAATGAACATAAAACTTATATTGAACCACATGAGCTTAATGGAGTAGATTAAAATCAAGTGAAATGATTATCTAAATATCTTCAAGGTTTTTAAAATAACCCCCATAAGGTGAATAATATCATTAGTCTACTTTTAGCATGAAAAATTGAGCATCAAGATAAATTATCCATGTCTATACCACAAGAGTTGAATTCTTGGGTTGTAAAATATCTTACTTCCAATGTTATCACTTCTACTATTGCATAAATTATTATTTCTATACCTTTAACAATTTATATATCATGATATCTTATTTAGGTAACATCACTTGATTTCCAAAACTTATCCTTTCCTATGCCTAATCATGCTACTTATGATTATCCTATTACTTCTACAAATTCTACTATTGAGTATGCACTTCTTATATTATAAGCTATACTAGCGAACATTGAGAAGACTATCTCTCATGATAGCACTTTTGTGGACTCATGTTATTTGTTACATAACCCTTTGGCACCAGACATTTCATATTATCCATTACTAGTTAGCTTTTTGAACACTAGGTTTCCTCTATATTAATGCAAATGAGATCCTGGGAAACATTAGCATGTATTCCATGTAGCTTGTGTAGACTATGTAGTTAATGAAAAATTATTGAAAAATCTCTTTCCAAAAAGTTTCAAATAATATTATCTTAGGTGGTTTTATGATCTTCTTTTTTAATTAATAAAGGATTTCAATCCTTTACAACTCCATTTCTAGCTCAAATTTATATCAACATAGGTGAAAATCTATCATATGCTCAAATTTAAAAGCTCAAACAAGGTTTTAATGAAATTATAAATGAATATATGATAATATATAATTATATTCTACAACAAATGACAAATTAAATGGATGAAAATTAGTTCCAATATATCTTCACTCAACTTATTTTTATCTCCACTTCAAGATTTTATTGTGTTTGATAATTGCAAATCCTTCAATGAATTATCATAGAGTTAAAGATCATGAGGACTAGTTGCTTACTTTGAATAAGATTAATTATACTTCAAATTCTTCTTCTACAAATATTAAGTTTAAAATTAATCCAAATTATAGGAGCAAACCAAATGAAATTAAAAATTTAGTGGAGATAACTGTTAATGTTATCTCACAACAAACACAAATGCTTCAACTACAAGATCCACCAAAGAGGCAATTATCAAGGTTACCATCACCTCCTCATGCATGGTTTCAAAAGTTACTTAAATGTAATTGAAACACTCTTACTCCTATAATGGAGGTGGACATGTCTAGGAAAAAAAATCTTAAAAGAATGATGGAAATGCATATTGTGACTACCATAGATGTATTGGGAACTATACAAACATATATTTCAAGCTTAGGCACAATATTTAAGATCACCTTGATGATAACGTCATTCATATTGACACACATATTGAAGAGGAAAATACACATGAAAAATGACAATGTAAATATCAAAATTTAAAAATATCCTTTTCCTAATCATGAAGGAATAAATAACAAGGACAATTCTAAATTACATTACGCATATAATGCTCATCCTCTTACTTCTACACATGGACATCCAATTAATATAACCATTGGTACAATTAAAAATAAACATGCATCATGTCCTATGATTACATTTGATGATATTTATATTCTTGATGATGATTCAAATGAATATGCACTCTTTATTAAATCATATGTTGAAAATAATACATACATAGTGTTATGATATACAATGGATCAAGTGAAAATATGTGAAACATAACACTCTTGTATGCTCTTGGTTATACCAAACAAGATTTAAATGATACTTCTAGAGTTATCAAAGTATTTCATGGCCATACATAAGATTATATTCAACATATAATGTTATCTTTACAAGTAGAACCTCTCATAGTGCTACTCAATTCTTTGTTATAACAAGTATAGGGGTATTTGATATGATATTATGATTCCCTTGGATACAAAATAATAGAGTATTACCTTCTATAGTGCATTAAATTCTATAGTGAATAAAAAAAGTTTCAAATTTATTCATGATAATAAATTGGTAAAATTTTTAGGAATCCAATATGAACATCATTTGGAACCAATGATATTTAATTTTCCTATAGAACAACTTCTTGGCATAATCATTGAGTAGCATTGTAATGAAATAGTCTACAAAACTATTCAAGAACATGATATACATATTTGAAAGCATAATAAATGAATATTTTATCCATCAAATTATGAGTATGAGCATATTATATAATCAATTTATCCATCTATTTATGAGCAAAATCATATTAACAAATTAATTTCTCTATCTATTTATGAGCATGATATAATTACACATGAACATATTTAGTTCATTCCCAAGAGGATGGTACATTATCCTAAGTATAAAATGACACATAAATAGAGGTTTTCATATAATAAGGCACCACTAATTATTCAAAGAGATTCATCATAGGTACATGTTACATATTCTCCTATGGCACATGTGGATAAATGTTTATATGGACATATGAGCAGTGATTCAGAGGGTTATTTTAAAAAATATTATCATAATTTAGATTCATAGGCATCTATAATTAGCACTTGTTCTACATATGAATTCACTCCATATAATGTAGTTTGGTATATATATGTGCATCCTATTGATGAAGTCCTAGATTGGACATAACCTTCTACTTACTCCCAATCTACTAGTTGGGATGGCTCTCTTTATTAATTACCTACGTATTCTTATTTATACATAGCTATTTTATTTTACTTCACTACTACTTTTTATATCCCTTATCAAAACATTCTTCTAGCCCTTGGATTTATTCTTCACTTTTGGCACTTGGCCCCTTGATTTTAAAATTAATTTGAATGATATAAAAAAATTATCTATATGGAATTTTAATTCTTCACTATTTCATACTTGTCTTACTATGGCTTTCATTATACTTACATAATCACATATCTCCATTACCCATTGATTAACATTTACATTATTACCTATCTTAATCATTTGAGCCTCATTGTTATGATTCATTTTCACATATTCATGAGGTATTTAAGTGTGATAAATGACATACTTTTACATGGTTCTTTGATGTTGGGCTTATCTTATTAAACAACAACCTTGATAAGTTGGGGGAACTCTTCATTTTTCACAAAAAATAAAACATAGTGTATCTATCCACAACATTTATACCATGTTGAGATACATATCATACAATTTTTTTCCTAATCACTCATACTTGACATTATTTTACATGAAAATACTATTCACTAATAATGACATGGATCCATATGGTGGATGTAGAAATTTTTTATTTGTTATAGGCTTCGTTTTTACTTTTTTACATGACCAAAAAAGTTTTTTTGCATCTTGTGTGTGTCCCCCTAGCCTTATAAGTGTAAATTATTTTTTTTATGGAATAGTTATTCCATCGTTATGTGGCACTTGGCATCGTGTATTTATGATACATTCAAATGTCCTTTTTATTATCCTTTGGGCCTTATGTGTGAAATTATACGAAAATTGTATGAGATTGTATGATATTAATTATATGTTCATTTCTTGTTACTATAGTGCCATGATTCACATAATGCATTACTCCTACTATCTACTCTTATTTGTGTTCCATGATACATATCATTCACACCTTGATTATTTTATTCAATTATATATCAATATAACACATGTTTTATATACAACTCAATGTTATATTCAATATTATTATGCAATCCAATTCAATGGTTCAAAATGCTATTACATGATTCTATCTTTCACATATGGTTTATTTTGAGATAAGTGACATTTAGGTTACACCCCTCATCTCAAAAGGGGGTATCAAAATTGTATTGTATTAATAAGTCAAGTCCTCATGAACAAATTTCATATTTATAACACTATATATTTTCCAAAATTATAGCATGACTCAAACATTTTAGATTATGGGGGTATGTGACATACATGTTCACTCATTCCTATAATTAAATGTGGAAATTTTAAAATAGATATAGGTTTAAATAATTTCAAAGTTCAAATGGAATTTGATATCAATTTAAAGTAAATTACAAGGATCATGATATTCATTCATGTTCAAGTTATTGCATGGAAATTTCAATATTTTTGAAGTTCAAAAGATTTAAACTTTAAAAATTTGAAAAGCTTCAATAGGTCCATTTATAATGGTGATTCATCTTCATGTTTCAAGTGAGCAATGTTAGATTCTAGTGACCCTTAACATCTATTGTTGTAATTTTTTCAATGTTGTGAGCCACAGTTCTCTGCCCCTTCAAATATCTTATAGAGTACTCTACATAGTCAAATGAGAGTTGGAGCATAACATATTTACAACTCAAGAGTATTTAAAGGTTTTAAAATTGAAACTTTATCACTTCCAATTCACCATAGGTTAAATATTTCTCCAAATGCCTCAACAATGTGTTAACCACTTCTCCACTTTCAAGTTATAAAGCAATTAGATTGCATAGTATTTCATGTGTATAATTTCCTTGTGTAGTAATTGAATTTTCATCATGAATAATTGATCATAAATATTGTACCCATTTTTATCTTGATTTAACTTGTGCACTTAATTAGTACTTATTTTGATACATCACCTTATCCTTAGCTTAAGATATGACCTATTTTATCTTATAATCATCATTCATCACACACAGAAATATTATGATTGATAAAGACACCACTATGTATCTATATGCTTTAGTATATACCAAAATCCCAACATGTTTCCTTAGGGGACAAGAATGATAGATAGGGAAAACTGCTCCCTCTGATTTTACCCCTATCCAATGACTTTGCTTGGTTCATACCAATGATCATATTTTAAAATTAAAATCAACCTAAGATCACCCTCCATGTTTTTAAATTTCCTAAAATGTGTCCATCCTGATGGAATTTATATAAATACACATTCAAATTAATTATTATAAAACTAGTAAATTTAAATTCAAAGGCTTATTAACACAAGTCTACATTGATAAAAAAAATTCCCTATTCTCCCCAAATCAATTTCCAAACACTATAAGAAATCCTTATCCAAGTTTCAAACCAATTTTATGCATCCTTAATCACACATGATCAAGTATTTAAGTTGATTCTATATGCTTTCATACAGTTAAAGAAGAATAATTATAAAAAAACACTTAAGTGGGAGAAATATATTGGGATTGATTTCTCTATTTGGAGTATTAGATATGTAGGAAATGTTCAATAATTATGGGAGTTTTCAACTTCAATAATAACCTTAATTACACTCCTGTAGCCCATGTTCATAGATCAAAAAATCATTGCATGCACTACTAGGGTTTTCAACTTTAATAAGTTATTTGCAAATCTCTTAGACATCAATAAAGATAAAATCAATGCATAAAATCATATATTTTGTTGTCACATGTGATTATGCCTAAAATTCCTCTTTTTTTAAAGATTAAATTTTTGACAAACAAGGACAATTGTGACTATAGATCTTGTCTATATCTAGTGTTTATGTCTTTGTGTAAGCTACGATTTAGATTTTGATAATTTTCATGGTTCGATGTTGTTCTTTGTTTCCACATTTTAAAATCAACATAGTCAACTTGATAGATAAAAAATATAAGTTCATCCTTTAGTTGTATGGTTTGGTATTATTTTCAATTATTTTGGTTCATCTATTTGAGTAATTTATTTTAATTTATTTTTTAACAATATTTACAACACCCTACATTATTCTATTCTATTTATTTGAATTAGGGTTAGTTTCAATATTCATTCAATTTACCATAAAACACTTTCCTCTTTTTTAAAAATTCAAGTTTCAAGTTTTAGATTTTCAACTTAAAAAATGAACAATAACTAATTTTTATGGCATCATTGTAGGTTTTGCATTAAGTCTTCGTAAATGATCAAGTTTCACATCAAAATACAAAGTGTGAATACAAATATAAGTTCAAATATACTTTAATCTATAATTTGAATTTATTTCACAACTAAAATAAAGTGGGGGGGAAAGTAAAAACCTAATTAATTATTAAGTATTTGAAAATATTTAATCTTGACATCCTTACCTTGCTTGGTTTGTTTCTCAATTCTTTAACCTAAAATCTATAATGAGAGACTCTATTTTATTGTAAACATTTAAATTATCATACATGTATCCCTATTAATCATATAGGTTCCTATCAAACCTTTTTCAATAGTCTTTATCCTTTTGGGATAGGACCACACTAGGTTAGATTGGGCCACGTTGTGGCCTTGCCCCCTTCACTCTAACAATCGCTTTTGTAAATTGATATGTTTCAAAATGGCTCTCCCACACATTTTTTAAGGTTGTTAGAAAAAATTTAAAATTTTTATCCTATATAAGCACATCAATTCTTCTCCAAATGCACCTAGAAATCATTTAGAAATTCTACTATACACTGAACAAAAGAGCATTATTTCTACAAATTTCAATTCTATTGCATTCTAATAGTCATAAGTAAAGTCTAAATATATTTTATTATAGGTCACTATAATATATTGTTAAGCATTTTAATAAATATTTTAGATACATTTATATAGTTTAACAATCATGGATCACACAACCACCCTAGGAAGGAGCTACATTGACCTAAGGCCCATTTCAGCTATGTAGGCAATAATCGAATTACACATGGTTTTTTGAGAGTATCTTGGTTACTCCCCTAACCTTATTCCCCCATTTTTTGTATTTTATATCTATTATGTTTGTTTTGAAGGATCCATGGTTTTGTATTTTATACGTCTTACTTACAACATATTAGCACACAAAATTAGATAGTCAACCCTCATAGATAATTATACAAACATAGATTAGAAAATAAAATGCAATCAATTAGGACATAGTCATAGTCAACAGACATTTCAAGTCAAGCACTTAACTCATGCATTCAGTCATGACACAATGCATAAGATTTTTAAGGAAATTTTCAAATGCATTCATCCTTCATAGTTAGCATAATATTTATTTTATGCAGGTATGCATATCTATAGGCATATTCATATAAAATGCAAAAATTGGTAACTTGAGCATGGATAATGACAACCAACCCTTAGGTCCCTCTTGCCTGCTCTCATGATCCTTATAGGCATGTTTTCACTAATTTCTAGTCATCTGTAGCCTTCCATACTTGATCACAACTGAGCCAAACCCCTTTTTCAATGACTAATTTATTCCCCTAGGTCTTGTTTATTTAGGACAGTAGAGTCACAATTGGATTATAACATCAGTACCACTCATGTCTACTTTGGTGCTCTTATAAAAATGTAATTTTATCCCTAACAGTCAATTCATTCTAGTTCCCCTTCCTTAGCCTCATCATCCTAGTTTAAGCACATTCAACCCATGACCAATAGATCCCTATAAAATCCCATTCAAAGATTATTTGGAAAGGGTTGGAAAATATCACTAAGCAAGCAAGAATATAATTAAGACTACTCAAGCAATCTTCCCTATTCTCTACATATAGTTATCCAATTCACTTACAAGCTTATTCAAATCATTACACCAACCCATAGCCATCTCAAGCACATTCAGTTTATCATTTTGCATATTCATACACATAATTGCACAAAGCACATCAAGTGAGAGAACTACATGTGGCTTGATCCCTCTTCAGAGTATTGGTATGTAAAAAGTGTGCCCACACAAGGGGTGTGGATACATGTTCAATGAATCTTACACACACTAACTCCCCCTCTTATTCAAAATTGGTCAAAGAATAACAAAAATAAGGTTTTGAATAAATAATCTACTCTATAGGGATCTATACATACTTTGAACTACCTAAATTTCATAGACAAGGTCACACAGACCTGGCAAACAAAACCCAAAAAGCTCAAATCCTCAGGATAACAGTGGCAGAGGTGGACTACAACACTGATGCCACTCTTGCCCACTTTTGATGCTCCTATACAATCAGAAAATGAAGTTCAAATATCATTTTGTGATAGTATCCCTATCCTACACAATGAGTATCAGGCCCTGTCTCAACCATATAATCTAGTTTTTAGCTATGTTTAAATGTATCCCTCTCATTACTATTTTTTAAAAAGTCTAAATTGTAAATAATTTACACAGACTCATAGCCTAATTATTGTCTATTTATTTATTGATTTCACTACTCAGACCTTTTAACTAAATTAAGAATAATACACCAATATTCCCAAATAGGTTAAAATTTTTAGTGAACTTGACTTATTTCAAACACACATAAAAATTGTAGAAACCCTAGGGTAAAATTCCTACAAATTTTCCCGTATTTTTTTTATTTTTTACCTGCATAATAAAATTAGAAACTAGCATTTAATTTTAAATTTTCATAGTAATTTTAAAATATTTTTCTTTCAAACCCTAGTTGACCATACTAGGTCTCAGTAATTTTCCAATAATTTTCAAATCATTTTCTAAATTTTTAATAGCATATTTAAATTGGAAATTCATTCAAATTTCAAAATTCAATAGTAATTTCATAAAAAGTATTTTTCTCAAAACCCTAATTGTACATACTAGGTCTTATTTAATCAAGCATTTTCTAATAATTTTCTAAATTTTTAGTTGCATATTTAAATCATATATCCACTTTCATTTTTAAAATTTCATAGTATTTTGCAAAAATATCATTTTCAAACTCTATTTTCACATAATAGGTCCCATTGCTTCTTGAGCTATCACCTCACATATTTGTGATATTCGTATCCTTTTTACACAATTTCCAATTAATTAAATTTAGGACTTTACATTTGCTATATTCAATACTTTCATTCTCTAGCACTTTGTCTATTACAAATTATTGTAAAAAATTCTATTAAATTTCAAATTATTTTCCTAATTTAACAATAGCCCAATACATCGGTTTTGATGAAAATGATAAAATAGAACTTCAAGAACTCTTAACTAAACACCTTGGCATGCAAGATGACATGATTAAAATACTACAAGAAGAGCAATAAAGAGTTAACAATAGTCAATCTTCCCAAACCATAGAGCAATTAATTAAAAATGACATTACGAGGGCAATTATGTCTCAACAACCCCTATAACAGCCCAACCTTCTCCTATGACACCAGTTATAACTAGTACATCTTTGTCTCCTGATGTGGCAGCCCTTGTGAAAAAGATAAGATATATTCAATCTAAGGTGTTACATATTGAGCAAGGTGACTCTAGACCTAAATAGGATTTGGATTATTTTTCTCTATTACATACACCATTAGCATATCACATTGCTTCTATACCCTTCCCACAAGGTTTTATTCAACCCAAGATTAATCTATATGATGGTAAAGGTGATCCAAAGACACACTTGATATCATTTCATGCATCATGCTTGGACTATGTACCAAATGACTAGCTACTTACCAAACTATTTCCATGAATTCTAAGGGATTATGCTTTATATTGGTTCTACAGTCTACCGAATCAATTGGTTAATGCATTTAATCATTTAGTCGACATGTTCTTAGCTCATTTTAGCATTAACATTAGTGATAAGGTTTCATATGCCCAAGTTGCACACCAAAAACAAAGATCAAATGAGCATCTCATAGATTATGTTCTTCAATATAAGACTATTTTGGCCTAGATGACTAGCCCCATGACCGATCAAGATTTATAAGATCTCTTCAAATAGATTCTTTTACCAACTTTATATGAATCAATTATGTTCAAAAATATTCTCTTCCTTCATTGAATTATGTCACACACTAGAGGAAAGAAAAGTTAAGTTAATATCAATGGGAAAACTCAAGTACACAAGTATCTCAAAAACAACCAACAAGAGTAATAGCAAATTATTATATAAATTCAAAGTCAATTATAACAAGAGTTAGAATCAACTGATAGTTAATGCAGCTTCTGAGCCCCCTCAACAAGTGGTTTTATTAGACCTCCTTAGTGAACCTTCACCAATCTACCAGTTTCTCCAACCAGATTTTTACAGTTGTTATTGGAATATAACATCATATATCTCCCTCTTATTCAAGAATTTGACCCAATAAAACCTCTTCCACGAGGATATGATCAACATGCATTTTATGAGTTTCATTGGGAACTAGGCCATACAAAAAATAGATGCATTAGTTTGAGACACAAGATACATGATTTGATAGGTGGAAATAATATTAATCTTGGCATTTCAATTGAGCCTCCTCAGACAAAGAAAACACAAGATAAAGCTTTGAAATTATTTTTATATCCCTTTATATATCATTCCAAACAAGAGACAAGGGATACATCAAGGGTTCACCATGCATATCATGCACATGCCCCACCAGATACATACATAGCACCTTCAGTTGAGACACATACTTTGAGCAACATGATTGGTGTATATAATTCTAGAGTTCTAGCTAGACCTTCCATCTCCTTCTTAGAGCAAGAGATCACTGAGGATGATTCAAATTATCATGCACTCTTTATTAGAGCCTACATTCATAATCGTCCTATTCATAGTGTTCTCATAGAAAATAGATATAGCATGAACATGTGCACTATGACATTATTATAAAATTTCAAATATTTAAAGCAAGATATTACCCTAACAAACATAGTTATTTATAGATTCAGTGGGCACATACAAATTTCATTGGCTGAGATCATACTTCCTTTTCATGTTGGTCCAACACACGTGGCCACACCATTTACTATAGTTCCTAGTATAAGAGTTTTTGATATGTTACTTTGTCAACCATGGATTCAAAATTTTTTATTAATACCTTCTATAGTTCATAGATGCATGAAATTAATTCAGACTGATCAAGTTGTTATAGTTGGTGGAGCTCTATATGAATTACCATTCCCCACTTCAAAGCTAGTTTCCACTTTGCAGTCACCAATTTTAGTTTAACCTCTAGTTCTAGTTTTTCCACTAGTTTTAGTTTAGCCTCCAATTTCAATTTCTCCACCAGTTTTAGTTTTTCCTCAAGTTTAGATTTAGACACAGTTGAGGTCTCCATCACCATCACAAAGAGTTTATACACTTCTATAGAGGTTTCTTTCAAATCAACCATAGGTTTAAGATTATAGATAACTTATAAATACATTGTTCACACCTATGGTAGTATCATTGTGATATTTTTCATATACTCAAAGAGTACATGTTCAAAGATTTTCTCATACCACTAGATAGGTCCCTATGATCCCTACAGTTGTATCCACTTCTCATAGTTATAAGGTGGCAACACACTCGATTTATAATTCAAAAAAATTATAGAATTTACAACATATATATCTTTCAAAACCATAATCTTAGCATTTCTATCATGCTTCATGGTCATGCATGATTCCTCTCCTTGATATAGGACACCATGATAGGGAGTTTCCCATGAAGCTCATCAGTTAGTATTATCGTTTCCTAGTTTTACATGTACATAGTTTTTATTGCTTGATTGTATATAGCTCAACTTTAAAAATACAAAAACATTCAAATATTCAAAAATATTTTGATTATATGCATTATCCATGATTTATATTTCTACTACTATGCTAAACTTACATTTTTTATTCTAGGTTATTATTTGTCAATTTATAAACATTGCCATCCTTCACTTGATATTATTTGAGTATGTGCAGTGGAATCCATCTCCTTGATTGATTCACTCTACCCATTGAGGGGGAATCATCCTTCTACACCAAGACATACATCGATATACATACCCACTGAGGGAATCTTCTATATAACAACACAATCCAGGTTATGTCATTCCTACACCACATAGTCTAGTTATCATGATGATGTACATTATTTACTAGCTTACATAGATTACTATATCGATATTTCAATAATATATAGCACTTGTGTATTTATTAACATATACATAATCTTTTACTAACATGTCTTACATACTTTCCCTCTTACTTTGATTAGTTAAGATGTGATTGTACTTCTAGTTATTTACTTGCTTTCTTTTCATGCTTAACATTAGCTTGAATTGATTGCATTTTTTAGTTCTTGTTTGTCTCCTATATGTGCCTTAGGAAATTTTCTAATGTCTTTTGCTTCCATTCATATGTATGCCTTTGGAAATTTACCAATGTCCCTTGTCTATACTCTTCTATATGATTATGGCCTTTGTGCAAACCCTTACTTATTTCAATTATATGTGTATGTAACATTTGAACATGCCTTGTATGCTTGCTTTCTAGTTTAAGTGACATGTGCCCATGTCCTTTGTTTACTTGGCCTCGTGGCCATTTTTGTATGCTTCTTACTTCTTGCCTTGTGTTCTTATTGCTTGTTTTTTTCTCATTACTTGTCATGCCATGATCCACATCATGCATTATATTTCTTTCTTAGATGCCATGATGGACATCATGTTCCATCCCTCTGTGCCAAACTAGAAACTAACAATTAAAAACTAAAACTTTCAGTTCTAATTCAATACATTGCACATGATGTTACATTATTATATCTATCTATGCATACCCCTGTTGATCTAAAAATATCTCAATATAAACCATGTTATATCTTTAGATATTTGATCAATTATCATTGCTATATTATGTATCTTTACAATATAACACAATTGGAGGGATCTTTCTTCTGAGGTCAGTCATTGTAGGGTATTCATTCCTACCCTCAGAAGAGGGGGCAAAAAATATGGGTTTTGTAATAGAGATTAGAGCTCCTAATAGTAAAAAATCCAGTTTCAACACACCCAGAATAACAACCAGACATCAAACCAATCAGAATAGACCAAGAAGATAGGGTAAATTCTAAAATAAGTTTTAGTTTTAGCTTAGGATAACAATGTCAAGACTCCCCAAGAGGCACCTGGACACAAACTTTAGATTATGAGGGGATCCATTTTCGGTGCAAGATGTGCCACCAGATGGGACATATTGCTGCTCATTATGTTGCTGGGAAATCCAATCCCAAGAGTTCACCTTCTTGGTGGCCTAAGGTCTCCTCTAAACATAACATTGAAAAACAATCTCTAGAAGCAACATCTGATTCAGAGTTTGAGAACGGGGAAAGCTCGCAATCAGAACCGGAAGTTGAAGAGGAACCATTGGTGAAGCCTTCTAATGAAGCCCATGTGGAGGCTATGGTAAGTGATATTGCTAAACTAGAGGAGGAGGTGGTGGGCTCTCCCCTACTTTGGAGGATCTTTCTAAGAGCCAGATAGTGTTTGATTTTCATAAGGATTTAATGCCCATTGGAATCCAAAGATCTATGTCTTCTGAGGCATGGGTTGCTGAGGTAGCTAAGGTAGAGGATGGTTGGACAGCAGTAAGAAGGAAGAAGTCTAAGCCCTTAGTCCCTCCTCTAGATATGAACCTTCGGCCATGCAAAAAAAAAAAAAAAAACCTTAACTTTAAAGACTCATCCAAAGTTCCCTTTTGTTGACTGGTCTATTGGGGTTAGTAAACTGGTTGCTTTTCTGGTTTACTGGTTACTGGTCTGGGAGGTTGTCCAGCTTGCTGGTTCTGTTGGTTAACTTTCAGATCAGTGTTTTGACAGCAGAGTTTTTTGGTTATATTTGTTGGTAATAGGTCCCTGTAAAACCTGGTTTTGGTACTTTTCTATTTTTTGGTTCTTTTGTTAACTTGGGTGTGCTTCATGATTTATCTTTTACCTTGTTGTATAGGGTTTCGGGATCCCTTCAAAACTTTTTTTTACCTTAATCTAAAACAATGTCGAGACTAGACTATAGTGTCAGTTTCCTCACTATCCATTTTTGGTGATCTTATCCAAATAGAAGAAAAACTAGACTTTTTAGAAGCAAGAAAAAAAGTAGGTTTAGCTACAATTTTGCATAGTCATACCAGTTTGGAATAAGTAGTTTTTAGTAGACTTTTACTCAAAGAATATAGATATAGGGGCGTCATGTGTGGCATTATTGGATCTTCTTCTATTTTTAGATACAATAATTCGTATAACTTTTAAATTAGAATCCATGTTTCAAACACCGGTGATTAGAGGAAATATGTGTAGCACTTTGTTTTGTTTTCTTTCTAAGTTCAAGATAACCCAAGCATTCTCAATAGTTGTGTGCCTTAATCCATCTGTAGGTGGTTCGCATCATTTCATAGTGGATTTAATACAAGCCTAACCTCCACATTCTTGAGTTCTTGAGTGGCTTCCACATATGCCTAATTTTTAGTTTTTGAATGGCTTTTATATAAACCTAATCTCCATCTTTCAGAGTGGCCAAGAGTGGACTAGTTTCTAGCATACATTTAGCTATCCATGGCAACATTTTTAGATCATAGTACATTCATAGGATTCAAGAACCATCTCATTCAAAACACATTTCATACTGGTATCAGTTCATAGCTTTGTTTTACATGGCAATGATAGAGCTAAAGGACTAGCTAGCCTTTGTATTCTTGAGCCACCTACTCAGAGGGATCGGACACACAGTCTAAACATCAATTAGCATATGCATGATTACCTAGATTCACTTAGTAGGTGATTATAAAACTAAAAGGACAACCCTTGCATTATTGAGCCACTTTCCATGGAATTGAGCACTAAACTTTGTTCATGATATTACTCTTGGTACAGTATCATCTATCATCACTCAACATCATAATAGGTTTTGTATTGGTTTTCATATCTGATGAGTTGTATTCATTCCTTTCTCTTCTTCTCTCTTACCTAGATTTTGTACATTCTTATTTTAGATATAGTGTATCTAATAATAACTGATCTACTCTTTGTTTTTCTTAAATATTCATAGTTCATAATGTGCTCTCTCTATGTACACCCATCATCACATAAGATTCATGATCTTCACCCTTATAGGTAGGTTTAGGTACACTTTCTATTTTTCCTTTATCATAGTATTTCACTTTGTTACATCACTAGAATAAAAGGGGACAAATGTAGTCATATAAAATGCAAAAATTGATAACTTGAGCATGTCTAATGACGCCCAACCCTTAAGCCCCTCTTTTTTACTCTCATGATCCTCATAGGCATCTTTTCACTAATTATCAGTCATCTATATCCTTCTAGACTTGATCACAGCTGAGTTAGACCCCTTTTTCATGACTAATCCATCCCCCTAGGTCCCGTCTGCTTAGGAAAGGAGCACCACACTTGGACTATAGCATTGTTTCCACTCATATATACATTTAGTGCTATTGTTCAAGTGTAATTTTATCCCCAATGGTAAATTCCTTTCATTTCCCCATCCTTATCCTAATCAGCGTAATGCGAACACATTCAATCCATGACTAATAGATCCCTATAAAAGCCCATTCAAAGATCATTTGGAAAGGGTTGGAAAATATCATTAAGTAAGCAAGGATACAAGCAGGACTAATCAATAAATCTTCCTTATTTTATGTATACATCCATCCAATTCAATTACAATTTTATTCAAATCCTTAAACCAACTCCTAGCCATCTCAATCACATCCATTTTAGCATTTTTCATATTCATACGCATAATTTCACAAAGCACATCAAGTGGGAGAACTACATATGGCTTGATCCCTCTTTGAAGTATTGGTATATAGGTAGTGTACCCACATAAATGGTGTGGATATATGTTCAGTGAATTTTACACATACTAACCCCTCCCACTCTTGTTCAAAATTAGTCAAAGCACAATGGAAGGTAGGGTTTTAATAAATAATCTACTCTATATAGATCTCTATAAAATTCCAACTATCAAAATTTCAAAGATAGGGTCACATAGACCTAGTGAATAAAACTCAAAAATCTTATATCCTTAGGATAACAATGGTAGAGGTGTACTACAACATCGGTGCCACTCCTCTCCAGTTCTAGTGCTTTTATCCAATTAAAAAATGAAGTTTAAATCTCATTTTTAGACAATGTCCCAGTCTAACATAATGAGTATTAGGCCGGTCTCAACTGTATTAGCTGATTTTTAACTAAGTTTAATTTTATCCCTCTCATTACTATTTTTAGAAAAGTATAAATTGTAAATATTTTACACAAATTAGTAGCTTAATTATTGTTTGTTTATTTATTGATTTCACTACTCAGGACCTTTAACTAAATTAGGAAAATTACACCAATATTATCAAATTGGTTAAAATAGTAGGCCTATTTACTATTTTTAGCTAATCTCAAATTTTGTAAATTTTATATTTTAATATATAATCTTCTATTTAAATTTTAATAGTTTATATCTATTAGTTTGATTCATTCAATTCAGAATATATTAGATAATTTAGGACATATGTAAGGCATATGTGGGGAATTATACATGATTATGAGGAACAACTAGAACATTGTAAGATAGATTATATGGGAGATATTTAGTAGATATATCATAATGAGAATATTGAGAGACATACTGTGAAATTATGATAGTTATATTATGACATTTAATATCACTTAAGAGTATAGATGGATCAAACTTTGGGCATGAATGATGTTCTTACAAACACTTTCCTATTTATATATTAAGTGTCGATGAGGAATGATGGTATTATGTAATCACTTTTGATCTAAAATATATATGTAAAAATTAATTTAAATTTTAAACTCACATACAAACATGTTTTTTTGTTCCACCTTGAACTAAAAACCCATTTTAAGGTTTCATCTTTGTATATAAACCTAATTCATGATTTTAAAATATAATTATGATGATATTTAAAGTAGTAAAATTGAGGTAGTTACAGTTCTTAGCTTTTTTGACTTTTACTTCTCTAATGGTAGTTGAAACATTAACACTCCTCACATATGGTTTTAATAGTTTCAATTGTTGAATGTGGAGCTCATTTTAACACCACTAAGGTAAAAATAAAATTATCGAGATAATTTTAACATGAATTTTTTAATTTCACAAATTGTGGGGCATATGTTTTGAGTATTTCAACCACTTCTCACATTTGTGGCACATTTTATGGAGAAGTGTGTAAGGTGTTGAGAGAATCAGGGGATTATGTTTATCCCAGGTGGTTGTAACCTCCCTTATTTGGTGGGGATATGGTTATCTCCATGATATGGCACATTTTCAAGGGATTTTAGAAATATTAAATAGGGGTGAGGGGAAAAACATTAAGTATTGCATTTTTCATCTCATTTTAAGCTTTGTATTCTCTCTTCAGTTGGTATGATCAGGTTTGAGGTGTAGCTTAACATCTCAAGAATTCTAGTGTGAATTCAGGTTGGAGAAAGTTATCTATGTGAGAAGGTTTATTTTTGAGATTTGTATTTTACTCTTATTTATAATATTATAGAGAGACTCTTGGTGGACATATCCCACATTGGGTGAACCATGTTATATCGGTGTTATGTGTGTATTTGATTAGATCTAAATTTTATTCCATATGTATCTATTGCTATGATTTTGAGGAATGAATTTTGTGTTGCTTGTTATTGCATAATTAATTAATCACTTATTCCTAACAATTGGTGTCATATCTAGCTTTAGTGGTTTTGTTAAAGTGGTGAATCATAGGGAAATATATTAGCTTGAGTGGGAGCTATAGCAGATAATGGTAGATCTAGAGTTGAAAAATTCAATTGGTATAACTTAAGATTATGGAAGATGAAGATGGAGGATTACTTATTTTAGAAAGATCTTCATCTCCCTTTGATGGGGAATGTAGGCCAATCTAGGTACAAATCAAGTAGAATGGAATTTGATTGATAGGAAAGCACTGAGAGCCATACGATTGTGCCTTGCATATTCAGTTTCCTTCAATATTTCAGAGGAGATGACCACATTTGGTCTAATGAATAAATTAGGGGAGTTATATAAAAAACACTCTGCCTCTAGTAAAATATTTTTGATGAAAAGGTTATTTAATATGAAAATGTCTAAAAATGGTTCTATAGCTGATCATTTGAGTGATTTTAATATGGTTTTGAGTATGCTAACTTTTGTTGGTATTAAATTTGAAGACAACATTATGGTTTTATTGATTTTATGTTCCTTACCTAATAGCTGAGATAGCCTAGTTATGGCTAAAGGTTGTCCCTTCTAAGGGAAGTTTAAAGTTTGAAGATGTTATAGGTGCGATTCTTATTGATGAAATATGAAGGAAGAGAAAATGGAAATCATCTTTAGGGAATGATTTGATGGTGGATATTATAGGGAGACAAAAGGATATAAGCAAAGGAAACCATGGAATGTTAAAAGATCGAAGATGTTATGCTGGTGCTGTGGGAAAAGTAGACATAAATAAGGAGACCAAGGAGGTAAATGTGACAATAGGTAATGTTAGTTAGGATGATTTAATTCTTTCCTTGGATAATATTTCTAAATCTTAGGTATTAGATTCAGGGGCTTCTTTTCATGCCACCCCATATAGGCATCATTTTATATATTATGTTCAAGGATATTTGGGACATGTTTATTTTGGTGATGATAAACCATGCATTATAGTATGAAAAGGTTGTGCTCAAGTGAATATGCATAATGGGAACAAATGGCTACTAAAGGATGTCAGATATGTCCCATAATTAAGACATAATTTAATATCAATGGGGTAGTTGGACAATAAGGGTTATTTGGTGATGTTTACAGAAGACTTGTAGAAAGTTACCAAGGGTGATCTTATAGTTGTAATAGGTAAGAAAGTTGGCACTTTGTATTTGACTATTACCGATGATCACTATAATTTAGTTGATGTAAATAGAGATGCAATTTTGTGGCACTACAGGCTCGGTCATATAAGCTAGAAAGGCATGGAAATCTTGAAAGACAAGTTGATTGGATTGAAATAGGTCTATTTGGACTTCTATGATGATTGTGTGTATGAAAAGCAGAAGCAAGTTATGTTCCTGAGGGTTGGACTTGTGAAGAAGGAGAATAAGTTGGAGTTGGTGCACTCGAATGTATGGGGGCCAGCTCATGTATCTTCTATTGGTGGTTCAAATTATTATGTTATATTTATTGATGATGAAACTAGAAAAGTTTGGGTTTATTGTATTAATAATAATTTTGATGTGTTTGAAACATTCAAGAGATGGAAAGTTTTGGTTAAAAAGGAAATAGGTCTCAAGTTAAAATGTCTCAGGTCAGATAATAGAGGTGAGTATTATATCAAAGCATTTGATTATTATTTTTCATAGAATGGAATTCATAGGCTAAGGACAATTCTAGGGATTCCATAGGAGAATGGAGTGTCAGAGAGGATGAACAGGACAATCATGGAGTGTGATAGAAGCCTGAGGTTGCATACAAGGCTGCACTTAATATTTTGGGCAAAAGTAGTTAGCACAATGGTATATCTGATTAATAGAGGACGTTCAGTGCCTTTGGATGGAGGCATACATAAGGAATCTTGGTCTAGTAAGAAAGTTAATTATTATTTTTTTAGGGTCTCTAGATGTGAGGCATTTGTTTATGTTTCCAAAAAAGATAGGACCAAGTTAGAGACTAAGTTTGAGAGATGCACCTTTATTGGTTATGGTGAGGACGAATTCGGTTTTTAGGTTTGGATTCTTATAGACAAGAAAATATTATGGTCTAGGGATGTTTTATTTAAATAAAAAGTCATGTATAAGGATTAGTTGCAGGAATATGAACAAAAAGAGTACATAGTGTTGGATGATATTACGAATGGTAAGGTGTCCAAGGAGATAGTTTAGGAACCCAAAACTCCTATAATAAGAAGGATTTCTAGGGTAAAAAAGATCCTAAATGTTTTCCCCATCTTTGAGTTATTTTTTACTTACTGATAGTGGATAACTAGAATGTTGTGAGGAAGCAATGTAGGTGAATGCTAGGAAGAAGTGGGAATAAGCCATGAAATATGAACATAGTTCTCTCATGGAGAACCAGAAGTGGGATTTGGTGAAGTTACCTAAGGGAAAGAGAGCATTGAAAAACAAGTGGGTATATAAAATCAAATAAGAGGATGGAGGAAGGAAAAGGTACAAGGCTTGGTTGGTGGTCAAGGGGTTTGCATAGAAGAAAGGTATTGATTTTGATGAGATTTTTTCTTCTAATGTTAAGATGACTTCTATTAGAACTGTGCTTACTATAGTTTTAATAGAGGATGTGCACTCATAATAATTATATGTGAAGACTACATTCCTTCATGGTAATTTGGAGGAGGAATGATATATGGAGCAACCATAGGGTTATGAGGTCAAATGAAAGGAGAAATTGGTGTGTAGACTAAAGAAGAGCTTGTATGGCTTAAAACAAGCTCTACAACAATGGTATAAGAAGTTTGATAATTTTATGTTGGAACAAAGTTATTCTAGGTGTCATTCTAACCATTACATGTATGTCAAGAGATTTAAGGATGATAATTATATTATCTTATACTTGTATGTAGATGGCATGTTGGTTGTAGGAAAGAACATGCTATAGATTCAAGTACTCAAGAAGTAGCTTGGTAACTCTTTTTCTATGAAGGATTTGGGTGGAAAGAATCAAATCCTTGGTATGAGGATAACTCGAGACATGAAGGAGATGAAGCTGATCTTATCCTAGGAAGAGTATGTGAAGAAATTTTTTGAGAGGTTTAGTATGCGGGATACTAATCTAGTTGGGACTCCTTTGGTAGGCCGTTTCAAATTATCAAAGGAGCAGTGTCCCAAGATAGAATAATAAAAGCTAAAGATGTCCAAGGTACCTTACTCATTGATGGTTGGTATCTTAATGTATGTTATGGTTTGTACTAGGCCAAATATTTCCCATGTAATGGGATAGTAAGTAGGCACATGAGTAATCCAAGTTATGAGCATTGGAAAATAGTGAAGTGGATTCTTCAATATTTGAGAGGAACCATGAGTACAAAATTCTGTTTTGGTGGATTAAACACCACTTTGTGTGGTTATGTGGACTCTGATATGGTTGGGTATGTTGATAGTAGGAGGAGTATGATAGGGTATGTATTTAATATCGAGGATACAATGGTTAGTTGGATCTCCTAGATACATAAGGTTGTGGCTTTATCAACCACAGAGGTTGAGTATGTTGTTGCTACAAAGGCTAGCAAGGAGATTATTTTGTTACAATAGTTACTTAATGATTTGGGGCATAAACAATAATTTGGGGGATTACATAGTGATATTCAGAGTGTTATACATTTATCCAAGAAATTTATTTTCCACTCGAGGATAATGCACATATAGTTATAATGTCATTTCATCGGGACAACTTTAGAGGAAAACATGGTGAATCTAGAGAAGACACATACAAGCCAAAATCCTATGGATATGATAACCAAGGTAGTCACATTTGAGAATTTTAGGTTATGTTTATCTTTGGTTTGTATTTGTGAAGATCATGGAAGAATGTTAAATTTTGTTCAAGGAGAAATGAACTCCAAGTGGGAGATTGTTGAATGTGGAGCTCGTTTTAACACCCCTAAGGTAAAAATAAAATTATCAGTACACTTTTAACATGCATTTTTTACTTTCACAAATGGTGGGGCATATTTTTTGAGTATGCCAACCACTTCTCACATTTGTGGCACATTTGATGGAGAAGTGTGTAACGTGTTCAGAGAATCAAGGGATTATGTTTATCCTGGGTGGTTGTAACCTCCCTTATTTGGTGGGGATATGGTTATCTCCATGGTATATTGAATTTTTCAAGGGATTTTGGAAATTATAAATAGGGGTGAGAGGAACACCTTAAGTATTGCATTTTGCATCTGATTTTGAGCTTTGTATTCTCTCTTCAGTTGGTGTATCAGGTTTGAGGTATAGCTTAGCATCTCAAGAATTTTGGTGTGAATTTAGGTTGGATAAAGTTATCTTTGTGAGAGGTTTCTTGTTGATATTTCTATTTTACTCTTTTCTATAATATTATAGATATCCTCTTGGTAGATGTAGCCCACATTGGGTGAACCACATTATATCTATGTTATGTGTGTATTTGCTTAGATTTGAATTTTAATCCATGTCTCTATTGCTATGATTTTGAGGAATGAATTATTTGTTACATGTTTTTTCATAATTAATTAATCACTTATTCCTAACATCATCTCCTTGGGACATAATCACCTTTTGGCATTCTCAAAATAAATTAAACAAATGAAAGCTTAGTTAGCGTACCCTTAGGTATATTCATTCCTTGACTTTTTAATTTCAAATAATTCAATGATATATATTATTTATAATTTTATATCATTGGTGAATATTCATCTATATATGTTTCATTTCAAGTTGTACATGGAGAAAATTGGACACTTGGGGTGAACTTGTGAATACTAAGTACGATTAATCACTAGTACCAAATTTCCTCTTTTATCCTTTGAATCTAACATTTTAAATATTAAACTAAATGGGGGAAATATCTATACATGAAAATATGGTATTAGACCCTTAGAAACACCAATTTTTGCAAATTTTGGATACTTTTTCTTTGCATAAACATTTGACTCTTATGCACAGTTTCCCTATTCATCTACCAACATGTTGTATTGGCTAACCTAGTTTAACAGACACACATATTCAGTATCATCCTAGTTTGTGAAATAACCTCCCAAAATCCTAAAGAAACTATCTCAATATCTTAGATTAATTATTTTCACTCCTATAACCATACTAAAAATATTCATTCAATTGTAGTTTTACCACAAGTGTCTACCTCTAGTGGTAGTGTCCAAAAACACTCAACATCTATTTTTAAATTTGGAAGTATACATTAGGTTATCCTATACATGTTTCATAGCTAGGTCATTACAAGAAATATCAAAGAGCTATCTATAAATACAAATTAATTCTAATATTATATTCGATCAGTCACCTCTTGGAAAGTCCTAACAAACTTGAAAAATTAATTATCACTATATTAAGACATTGTCACAAAGGTGTACACATATCAAAACCTAATAAAGGCATAACCCTAGAGCAAAGTTTGAATAAAAATACAATTCAAAGTTGCATGGATCAAAGTGTCAAATGAAAAATATTTAAATTTATTCTATATTGATCATAATGGTGTGCACACACACTTAGGTGGGAGAACTATGTACAATTTGAACCCTATTTAGAGTATTGGAAAGTAGGTAATGCTTAGTCACTTAGTAGGGATTGGTTGCATCTATCTAACCCAAATTACTGACCCATTTTTCAATGGTCATATTGTGTTGAAGTGTGACTATGGTTTTTAAATAAGGATAATAAAAATAGGGATCAACATATAGAACTAACACAATGTGTAAAAATAAGAGATATCTATATACGCAAGCACAAAGGCCTAACTAAATCAAAAAACATATTAATCTATGGACATAAAGATATGGCTATACAAATTTGGTAGGTTTGTGTTAATTAAATATATTTTAAATTTATTAATCTAGTATATTATTTTAAACTTTTTCTATCTCCTAAATCTATCCATAAACATATTGAAAAAATTTAATGACAAGGGTTTTTGGAAAGATGTCAAAATGTTCACTAATGGCACATTTTTAAATTGAATATTATTACTATTACATTACATATATGAGGTTTAGGGTTAACATCCTAATATTTATAAAATATATCTCTAATTATCAAATATGAATGGAATCGGGTTAAGTAAGTTTAGGTACATGGAATCAATTACTACATAACAAATATGGTCCCAAACTTGATCATCGGTGTATGGTTTTTTTAATTCACACAAAGGATAATACATATAGAATGGAATCAACAAGATTTATTTGCATTTAATTTTAAAAAATTTCTCATAATGGTTACCTCCCTTGATTTGGAATCTCATGTTTTCTAAAATCAAAGATATTTTCACTCTAAAATTACTCATATAACTTGTCAAAAATCAGTGCCACATATGATGAGCATATAAATTCTTATTGTGTATATTATTTTGAAATAAAAATGAATTAAGAGGACCTAATTTATATAATATAGTGATAATTAGTTTTTCATCAGTCTTGGTTTCACCAGTCTCAACAAGTAGAAGCCTCAAATACTTTACTTGAGTGATGAAGTCCTCAATGCAAGGATAGTTGTCTAGACTAAGAGTAGTGAGCTCATTTTCAAGTTATCGTGACCTCATCTTACTATTTTTTATATAAATTTCATCCTATGTACTCAAAAATTTATAAGGTTCCTTGAGGGCTTAAAAATGAAACTTCAATCCAAGGAATACTAACTTACCAAAGATGCCTCTAGCTTTGCCAAAACATTTTTTATATTTTTCCAATTTGAGTAGGTCTAAAGGTTAAATTTATTCATACATTATAAAGTGTTAAATGCCCTTGCTATGTATCACATCAGTAATGTATAATTTCTAGCTAAAGTAGTTTGAAATTGAGAGGGTTATCTTTTTTTCCATCATTGATAGCACATGTGCAAAAACAATAGCCCATATATTTTTTGTATGATTTTTTTTTTTGAAAATATATTTCTATAAATACATGTTAAAATTATCATATCAAAAATAAAATAAAAAACTATAATCATCTTATTAAAAAAAACTAAAATAAGTGTTTCTAGGATTACAAGTGAAAAAAAAGTTATACGCTAAAATAATTATGAAAAAAGTGAAATGCACATCAAAATAATCATACTGATGATAAAATCACAATAGTGTAGTCACCCTTTGAGCCAAAAAAATGTAATTTAAAAAAAAATCACATGAAAATGTTTGTCTATGGCCTTAACATAGATTTAAAAAAATCTGAGAAACCATTGTTTGCTAAAAATTACTCTCTGATCTACCCTTTCACTATTTTTTTCTTTGATTGGTACTATTTGTAATTTTTAGGAAAACATGTCTCTCTACTTTTTTTAACAAGAAACCCATATGTAATTTTATGAAAAAAACCCAAAAGAGAGATATTGAAAATGAATATGAATAGGGAACATTGTGAGTCAAAATAGAGAATATTATGACTAAATTTGAACAAAGTATCTATAACATGTGTATGTTAGGCTGAAATTGTGACTCACTCAAACACAATAATGAATTAACTATGTGAATGAATAAAAATAGTCAACAACTCATAGGACAAAAGGGTCCCCTTATTTTTAGGATTTACTGGTGATCCAAGGACCAAAAAAGTTCTAAAATATTATAGCATGAGTAGGTTATGATTGTTTTCACCAAAGATTCAAATGTTTTCTTCTAGATATTCAAGATCTCATGGTTGTCTCATTCACAAATGCATTATTTAAAATTTAAATGGGTATATCATTTCTCATAAAAAATGTAAAAGAGAGGGAAGATTAGGGCATAAAAGAGATAAAACCTTGATTGAGATAGGTCTTCCAATAATCATAAATTGGATTATTGTGGCCTAGATTTAATCATTGGACATCAAATTGAAACACCACAATGAGTAATACTTTAAGGAATAATATGTGAATATAAAATATAGAACTCAATTCAAAAAAAGTAATTTCACCAACCTGTAGTTATTTTCACACCATGACCAATGTAAGCCTCAAGATAACTAGAATGAAATATTTAGTATATTTAAACTAGCTACTACATAATTTAATTATATATCACTTTCACACAAACAACATCATAAAACTTCCTTGCATAGATTAATTCTCAAATAAAGACTTTTGACAAACCTCAAGACAAAATTAGTAGAAAGAGCAAGTGAAATCTTGGCTCAATATCAACATATTTTTGTTACTCAAATGTGTTGACCTGGTAGATAATTAAAATCCATAAGTATGAGGGAATAGTAGGTGTAATCTTGGCATTAATCTAAAAACATTTTGGGATCAAATATTTAGACCTTTTACAATATCAAACAATGGTTCTTATATAAAAAATGTTATTCCATCATTTCCATGATGTAAAACTATAAATAAAATGCTCTTGATACAAACATTAAAGTGAATAATTAATTAAAAATTAATCGTATATGATAACATGTCAAGAAGGAAGAAGATAAGATCGATCTAATCATGGCACAACTTCATATACAACTTCTAGGATGGAAGTGGATTCAATATCCCATGTTCTCCAATCTCCAAGGAGCAACAGGGACTCTTTATGGTATTCAATTTCATCCACCAACTGATCAACGATCCAAACATGTAGAGACAACTCATTATGAACCAATCCTAATGAGAAAGTAGTTGGATATTTATTCTAGCCTCATCCATTCTACATGTTTATGATTATTCTCAAGACAACAAAGACCCTTCATAGGTTCCTTTTTATATTAAATGATGATACCTAGGAAATATTGGAACAATGGATTATTCCAACTCTATAAGTAGATGCATCTAGTTCAAAAAATAATAATTCAATTGATTCAATTTTCTGCCATTCTGAATTTTCTCAATCTCGCTAATGTGACCAATGTTGTAAGTTATTTTAACTAATTATGTGTTTTGAATTATCTAAAATGTTTGTGTTTATATCTTATAGTCACCTATTTTCTTATGTCTTTATCTTTGGCTTTTAATCAAATACAAGTCATCACTTGGATTTACTTGGTCTTTACCATGACTGTTAAATTTAGATTTGCTATATATTAAGGGGAATGTTTGCATGTTTTCTTGGCTACCACTTGTCACCTTTTAAACACTATGTTGCTTCTCCTTCATTATCATCATGGTTTTCCTTGGGACATGTGGTTTTGGGTTCAATACTACCATTGCTCCTAGGCTCCAAGCTCCTAAATTAGTGAGATTATAACATGTGGACAAATCTTATTGATCTGCGTGATTGATAATTACCATACAAGGAAATACATTGATTTCACATCCTGGTTAGTAGGATGATGACATGTGGATGGTTTTCACTACTCCACTTGCTTGGTAATGATCATACAAAGAACTCTAATGTTGTCACCTCTAGGTTAATAGGATGATGACATATGGATGACTCTCTTTAGAGCACATATATTTATCATTGCTAGTAAACTTCCAAGTCACTAGGATTCTAGGATTGTGGCACTTGGCATAGTCTTGAAACCTCTTGGGCATGGGGATTTTCATATCCCATTGAGTCTCCACTAGGTAGGCTCATCAAGGTTATACACCATGGCATGATCTCAGGACTTTGAGCATTAAAAGGACTTAGCCATTTGAAAAGATTCAATTATAGAGCATTTCATCTCTACAAACCAATACAAATCAAAGTCAGAATTGAGAAATAATTAGTAGGTTAGTAGAAATCAAAATCCATCTAAGAATGAAAAGAAGTGAAAATAAAGCATGTAATGATTGAGTCCAAACTAGGTGAAACATAAAATAGAATTTGATCAAATAATTCACTGGTCTAAGTGAGATAAATAGTTTAAACTAATAATCGACCATGTCAATCAATAATATGATCCTTTGAATACAAATTATAACCGACTATGGTTGAATAAATATCATAATACAATTGAAAATGTCAGTTATGAAGCTCAAGATAAATGTTTTAGGCTAGGATGATAGATAATAAAATGATCATGCAAAAATCCACATTTCACTTAAAATTTGAAATTAAATGAAGCATATATCTTGATGATGCACAAATTGACCATAATGTGATAAATAGGTTAGTCTCATGAGTTAGAGACAAAAATATAACTAAATCTCCACAATTTGAGTAGCATTGATAAATGGAGTCATACTAGCATGCAAGAACATGAAAAGAAAATAGTTATGCTAAAGTAAGAGAGTTCCATGGGAAAAACCTTGAGTATGGGGTGTGATGGACCCAATAAATAGTGATTTGCTTAGCATTTAGAACCTAGATTGCAAATCATTGAACCTGACAAGAAACACAAAACCAAAAACAACTCCTTCAAATAAAACTAGATTAAAAAACTAAATTTTGGCTCAATATCTGACATACTAAATTTTAAAGCTGCCTACCACCATCAATGTGTGTAAAATTGTCTGATTATTTTATGGCCTTTGTATTCATGTAAATAAATTTAAATTTGTATAAAATAATTAATTTTTTTGAGGATAATTTGGATGTTTGGATTTTTGGGAAATGGCATGGGTATTTCTCTACTACCAAATAGGTATCTATAGCCCTGATAAAGATACCTATGGTCCCATTCATGGATTTGATCCATTGCCAACCAGGCTGGAAAGCCTATGATAAAGATTGCCTAAATCACCCTTTCAAATAAATAATTTGGATTTTGTATTTTGTTCATTTCTTTTTTGATTTCATCCTTTTGAAAATATTTCATTGTTCATTCCATTTAGGGTTAGGGACCAATCCATGGGTATAATGATAGTCTCAAAAAATTCAGAGTTATTAAGACAAATCTAAATCAATTCAATGTTTGATTTTTGCTTCTAATTATGAAATTAAGTGCACTTTGATAGCTTCAACAAGAAAATAAAACATTAATAAAATTCACATATTCTATTTTGAATCATAGGCCTTCAAATAATGGAAATACATAAATAAAGTTGTAGTAGTCTATGTAACTATTCAAAGATGATTCACATTTTAATTTCTAAAAAAATAAAAATTATCATACTTTATTGTCCACCATTTGAAGTTCCTCAGCCCACTAGCATAAGGAGAGGAAATTCATATTGCATAAATCTCCACTTAATGCTCTTATTTTTCAAGATAGGGGTAACTAATGCAATGGGATGCGAAAATATTGAAGTGAAACAAAAAATAGGAAAAAAAAACTACTCTAAAACAAGAATATATTAATAATAAACTACTATAAAAATTAAGGAACTACTATAAAAAAAACTACTCTAAAACTACTTGGCATTCCTAGATCTATTACAAGTATTTTAAGCTCTTTACATCTAGTATACTCAGTGATCAAGTGATGCATGCATGGCCCTAGGTAATCTAAAACTTGAAAGAGATCATCACCCTTATTTACATTATAGTCTTATTTTGTAAGTGAATATAGATTTAAGATATTCTCCTCCCTATCTAAAAGGTACTTCTCCTCTTAGATCATATCATAATCTAGAGGATTATAAGATTTCAAGTTAACCATTTCTAATACCCCATACTCATGATATAGACCTTTTTGAGGGAGACCATGACATGTATATTTAATACTAACATTCATGTCAATGGAAAGAACAAAATCATATTTGTATTCAACCAAAATGCCACAAGGCATTGGGGCTAAATCAAGCCGTCAACCATAGAAAACATCCATGTCCTTCCATAAATCTTGATTTTGTTCACTTCTATCATAAAAAATGACTACATACATGAATTCAGGGTAATCATTTCACTTTACATAAAAACCAAAATCAACATAATCATAAACAAGAGGTTTAGCTAGTTCTCAATTTTGAGAACTATCATTAGAAATTGAAGAGATTAAAAAATGTTCATGCAAATAATACACAAGGGATAAATTTACTTAGGGTTCAATGACTATGTTATTGGTCACAAGAAACTATGGGACTACCAATTCAAGTATTTGGATCATTGGAGATAGACAGATTTTTTGTTTCATCCTCTATGTCAGTTCATGGCCTACATGTTTCAAAAGGTGGGGTGGTAGACACACTAACACCATTGAGTTGTTAACCTTCTTGAATTGGCTCATTGAATTTAGATATGGAGGCCACATAAGAAAAGGATACCTCTGATGGAAATCATAACTCTTCCTTGTCCAACTCATCCAACCCACCAAATTCTTCTTTTAGCTGACTATTATAAGTATCAGATTCCTTATAAAATAACTCATGATTGATCAAGGTAGCATGGTGGCCATTAGGCTCAGACTGATAAAGTTTTGTTGGAGCATCAACATCATCTCAACTTTGAATTTCATCCTCTTGTCGGTGTCAGTGTTCTAGTTAATCTTATAACTTTAAGATTTCTCCTTTAATATTTGAAATGCATTTCTCCACTTCAATTATGTCATCAAAATCATGATCAGGTATCTCATATGGAATATTCTCCTCTATAATGATGGTGATGGGATCTTGGTTCCTTTTATTATTAGGTAATACATTCAGGAAAGAGTGAGAATCTTCCACTGGGATTATAAATTGAATTAGGAACTAATTTTAAAGACTCTTATAGTTGGAAATAGATTTGGGCACTAAGATTGAATACTAATCATATGATTCTCATTTCAAAGTAAAGGGAAATAGTCTATAGGTCAAGTCTTCAAATTTCACATTCAACACATACATAGCTATCCTATAAGTGAAAACATGATCCTCAATAGATTTTTTATGATTATTTTGAAAAACTAGGAGATCAATGGGGTCCTTAGGTAAATCATGTTTAGTTCCTAGTATATTTATGGTTGACTCGATAATCCAATCCATTCTAGGATAGATCTTGACCTAATGATCCTTGCAATATGGTTCAATTTGCTAACAAATATTAAAATTGATGATAAGCTTCTAGAGTTTTAAGATTGAAAATACCATAACATTGAAAATGTGGTACTTGGTGGCCCTCCTTTTAGCACCAATTTCAATAGGATATTGATTATGACTCACTCAAACAAATTATGAATTAACTGTGTGAATGAATAAAAGTAGTCAATAAATCATGGGATAAAATAGTCCCCTTGTTTTTAGGATCTATTGGTGATCCAAGGGCCAATAAATTTCTAAAAATTATATAATTAGTAGGCTTTGATTATTTCCACTAAAGATTCAAATGTTCTCTTCTAGATATTGAAGATCTCATAGTTGGATCCTTCACAAATGGGTTATTTACAATGTAAATGTGTAGTTTGTTTATCATAAAAAATGTAAAAGAGAGGGAAGAGTAGGGAAGAAAAAAAGATAAACCCTTGATTGAGACATGTATTCTAATAATAAAAAATTAGATTACTATGGTTTGAAATTAATCATTGAGCATCAAATTTAGCTACTGCATAAATTGAAACACCACAATGGGCAAGACTCCAAGGAATAAGATGTAAACATAAATTATAGAACTCAATTCAAAGAAAGTAATTGCACTAGCCTATAACTATATTCACACCATGACCAATCTAAGCCATAAGATAACCAGAATGAACTCTTAAATATAATTAAACTAGTTACCACACAATCTAGTTATATATCCACTTGCACACCAACACCATAAAAAAACAAATCTTGTATAGATTACTTCTTAAATCAATATTTTTGGCAAACCATCAAGACAAAACTAGAAGGAAGGGTAGATAAAATCTTGTCTCAATCTCAACAATGTTTTGTTACTCAAATGTGTTGTTTTGACAAAAAATAAAAATCCAAATGTATGAGGGAATAGCAGGGGTAATCCTAATGTTATTAAAAACATTTTAGGATCAAATTTGATGACCTTTTACAATGAAAATCAATGTTGCTTATATAGACAATGCTAGTCCATTATGGCCTTGATGTACAACCATAAATTAAATGCTCTTGATACAAATATTAAATAGAATAATTGATAAGAAATCAATATTATGTGATAGCACATCAAGAAGGAAGAAGATAAGATTGATCTAGTCATGACACAACTTCATATAAAACTTACAAGATGGAATTGGATTCAATCTTCCATGCACTCCAATCTCGAAGTAACAATTAAAACTCTTTGGTATTCAATTTCTTCCATTAATTGATCATCAATCCAAACAAGTGGAGACAACTTATTGTTAACCAACCCCAATGATAAAGTTGTTGGATATTTATTCTAGCCTCATCCATTCCACATGTTTATGCTTATTCTAAAGAAAATAAATCCCATTCCATAGGCACCATTTTATATTAAATGATGATGCCAAAGAAATATTGGAACAATGAGTTGTTCCAACTCTATAAATAGATGCATCCAGTGCAAATCAAAAAAATCTCTTGATTTCATTTTCTACCATTCTAAACTTACTTAATCTCACTAATGTGACTAGTGATACAAGTTATTTTCAACTGATTTTGTGTTTTTAATGATCTAAAATGTTTGGTTTTATATCTTGAAGTCACATTTTTTCCTTTTTATGCAATTTTTTATTTTAATCAGATGTAAGTTGTCACTTGGATTTACTTGGTCTTTGCCCTAGCCATCAAATTTATAATTACTATATGCTTCAGGGAATGCTTGCACATTTTCTTCGCTTATACTTATCACCTTTTAGGCAGATTGTTGGTTCTATTTCACTATCTTCATGGCTTTCCCATGGACATGTGTATCTAGGTTCAATACGACTATCACTTCGGGGCTTCGAGCTCCCATTTTAGCAATATTATAACACATGGATTGTTCCCAATACTTGTTTTACTATTAATTACTGTATAATAAAATAGACTAATGTCACCTCTAAATTATCAAGATGATGACATGTAGACAACTCTCATGACTTTGCTTACCTGCAATAATTATACAAGGAAATTTGTTAATGTCACCTCTAGGCTAGCAAGATGATGACACATGGATGGATCTCATTGCTCTACTTGCCCAAAAATGACTATATAAAGAACTCTGATGACATCACCTCTAGGATAGTGAGATGATGACACATGAATGGCTCTCACTAGGGCACAAATTTTTATCACTACTATTATACTTTTGGGTCATCAGGCTTCTAAGATTTTGACACTTGGCATAATCTTATATCTTTGGTGGCATGAGGCTTTAGATATCTTATTGAGTCTTCACTAAGTTGGGTCATCGAGAGCATGCCATGTGGCACAATCTTAGGACTTGGGGAATTAAAAGGACTTATCCATTTGAAAAGATTCAATTGTGGAGCATTTCATATCTTTGAACAAAGACAAACCATAGGCAAACTTGGGAAACAATAAATAAGTTAGTAAAAAACAAAAACTTTATAAGCACGAACACAACATGTGAGGACTGATTCCAAACTAAGTAAAACATAAACCATAGTTTTATCAAACAACGCAACAGTCTAAGTAAAATAAATCATTTATGACTAACCATTTCAATCGATAACATGATCCTTTGAATCATAATTAGAAATGATTATGGCCGAATAAAGATCATAATAAAATAAAAATATCACCTATGAAGCTCAAGATAAAAAATTTAGGCTAGGACAATATATAATAAAATGAGCATGCAAGAATCCATATTTCACTTAACATTTAAAATTACATGAAGCATGTATATCTTGATGATGCACCAATAGACCAAAATGTGATAAATAAGTTAGGCTCATGATTTAGAGACAAAAATAGAACCAAATGTTTGCATTTTGAATGGCATTGATAAATGGAGTTAGACTAGTATGCAAGAACATGAAAAAATAGATATGATAAAAACAAGAGGGTCCCCATGTGAAAAATCTTGAGTATGGAGCATGTTGGACCCAATATTGTATGTATACCAATGTAACTAGATTTATTTTTGAAAATACTAGGGTAAAGTGTGTTTATTATATAGGCTCTCTAATATATTAATCTATAGTTTTAAATAATTAATAGGCCCAAAGGGATCCACCATCTCATAGCCATACTACATCATCTTGAATGAAAGTAGAGATTAACTTCCCTAGGCCAACTGCTTACTAGTGTACCACAAAATCAAATGACCAAGAGGCTTCCAATTGGGGAAAAAAAATTCATGGCACTTATTATATACTATGAGATACAAGAAAGCTAAAATTTGTATAAAATGTTATCTGATGACTTGGGTATTGGAGTAATACCCCTCACACCACAGATCAAGAAAACTTGATACCTATTTTGTCAATTATGATAGCTCATATGAGTTTTACAATTGTTGAAACACAGTGCTAACCTGAGAATTTCTATGAAAAAAAATTCTTTGACCCTTAGTACCCCACTACATTTATCAATTTCTAAGCAACCAAGATTCCATAAGGGTAAGGTGAAAGATAAGAAATTGGTTTTTCACATTAAGCCACTAAATATGGGCTTGAAACTTGAAATGCAAAAGAAAAAAATCCAAATATGATAACTAAAAAGAACGTTGAATGTGCAAAAAATTAAAAAATGCATATTTGATTTTTAAACCTACATGCAAAATGAGGTGAAGATTCTATATCTTTGGTACTATATTAAAATATATGGATAGGGTCCATAATTATGTTAGTTACCATAAGACAAATAACCAAAATACATGCATAAATAGATCTATGAAAGTTTAAAAAAAAGATAACATATATTTATACATGTAGCATAGCTACCTATTTAGATTAAGAGCACCAACCTAACTCTGATAGTAAAATCATAAATCTCATTTAAAATGCAAGCCTCACCCACTAGCCCTATATGTTTCTATATAGATAAGGGAAGAGGTTGTGGTTATTTTTATTTTTTTAAAAGTAGATACAAATAAAATTAGACAAACATATTATTAGTACAATTCAATTTAATATTTATTTAAAATTGATAATTTTATCTGGTAATGGATTATGGATAAGTATGCACCAATTAATGCTTACCCAAAAATTATAAATTAATATTACAAGTGCATCTTAAAACCATACAATAGTGTATGAGTAATTAAATACACTAACAATGAGTGGACATTGATTTATACATTTTTCATTGTAGTTTTTGTATGGATAAAATGGGACACTTGGGGAAACTTGTCAACAACATGTACGGTTAATCAAAGGTACCAATTTTTTTCTTTTATCTTTTTAATCTATCATTTTTAATATTGGACTAAAAGTATGGTATTTTAGACACCTAAATTTGGTATTAAATATTTGGAAATTATTTTGGTACATTTTTTATACTTAAAATTGACATAAAACTTTGAATCTTATGTACACTTTCCCATATCCATCTACCAAAATATTATCTTTGCTAACCCAATTTACTAGACACACATATTCAGAATCATCCCAGTCTATGCAAGAACCTTCTATAATCCTTAACAACTTATTTCTATATTTATTGATATTGATTTTCACTCCTAAGACTACCGAAAAAAGTTAGTGGTTGTGGTTTTACCATAAGTGTTTGCCTCTAGTGGTAGTGTCCATGAACACTTAACAACTATTTTCCAAATTGAAAAGTATCGATTAGGTTGGCTTAGATATGTTTCATTGGTTAGTCATAGAGGGAAATATAAAAGAGTCAACTATAAATACAAATCAATCTTAAGATTATATTCACTTGGTCACAACTTGACAACTCTTAATAAACTTGATAAATTAGTGAGAATTATCTTAAGACATTATCACAAAGGCATACAGATCTAAAAACCTCTCAAAAGAATAATCATAAAACCAAGTCTAAATATAAATGCAAATAAAATTTTTATGGTGCCAAGTTGTGAAAGTAAAACATTGTATTATATTCTAGATTGGTCACGACGGTGTGCACAGACACTTAGTTCAGAAAACTACATATAGTTTGATCCCTCTTTAAAGTATTGGAGCATAGGCAATGCTTAGTCACTCATCAAGGAGTAGATTATATTTTTTAACTCAACTTACTAACCTCTTTTTCAAGGGTCATCTTGTGTTGAAAGTGTGTTTAAGGTTTTAAAGGAATGAGAAGCAAAACAAGGATCAACACACATAACCACAGGTAAACTCACATATAGGAAATATCTATAAATACAAGTACAATAGCTTGATTAAATTAAAAAACATATTTATTTATAGACTTAAAAATATGGATATCAAAATTTAACATGTTGGTTTTAATTAAATCTATTCTACAAATTATTAATCCATTATATCATGTTATGTTTGTTCTAACTCCTAAATCTATCTATAAGCATATTGAAAAACATTAATGATGAGAGTTTTGGGGAAAATGTCAAATTACTCACTAATGGCACCTTGTGAAATGAAATACTATTAATATGCTAAAATATAGGAGGTTTATGATTAATATCTTCATAATTAAAAAAATTATCTTTAATTTATAAATTCTATCAATAGAGTTGGGTTAAGGAAGTTTAGTGACCATGCACTTGATTAGTACATAACAAATATGGTCCTCAACTTGATCGTTGATGTTTGAAAATTTTAGTTAACGCACACATAGGATCGTACATTTTGAAATGGAATCAACAATATTTAGCCTCATTGATTTTTGGAATGGTTACCTCCCTTGTTCAAAATCTCATGTTTTTTATAATAAAATATATTTTCACTATTCAAATAAGGAAAATAAATGAAGAGTTGGTCAAAAGTCTTTTTAGTTAGTTAGTTAAGCAAGCAAGCAAGCAAGGTAGGCAAGCAGGTAAGCAGGAAGGCAGGTAGGTAAGCAAGCAAGCAGGCAAGTAAGTAAGCAAACAAGCAAATAGGTAGGTAAGTAGGCAAGTAGATAGGTAGACAAGCGGTTAGGCAGGCAAGTAGGCAAGCAAGCAAGCACGAATTGTTGGGAAAATTGCTTTATGGTGAGGACTCAAATATGGTATAATAAAAAAATTCAATTATATGGAGGTCAAAAGTTATTTCTTTAGATATACTCAAAATATGTGGTGTATACTTATAATATATAAATTAATTGTAGATGGTCTAAAATCACAATATTTAAATGGATTCTTCACCAAAATATATAACTCACATAAGATATTTTAGTTAAAAGAGGTATGAGAGGACCGTCTCAATAGTAATTGTTTCTTTCACTTAAAGTCATTTTTTTCTAATGTAAGTATGCTAATTAAATTTGGGATAATTGAAAGACCTTGAAGTTAGTTTATTTGGTCTTGACAACATGTACACGCAAGTTTGGTAGTGGATTTAATTTTTAGTTTACCTGTGATATGTGGTGAGGGCCCCATTTTATACTGCCCAGAAATTATAAGAAGCTCGTCTTATGTTAGAATAAACAGTGTTGGATTATTGATCTAAAACTCGATTCCTTTATACAAACAAATAAACATAAAAAAATAAGATAATTAAAACCCTTGATAGCTTGCCCAACCTATTAATGAGGTTATGTTAAAGACCATATACTTGATAATCATGGATTCAAGTCTCAATTTATCCAATCTATATGGAGTGGGAAATTTTTTGCAGATCCAGGATATGACACTAAGCAAAGTGGATCTCAAACCCTTCACCTCATAATTCAATGCTGACTTCACCTTACCAATTCCTTTGGGATAATCAATTCATTATTATGCAACAACGAGCTTCCTCGTATTCAAATATTGAAGTTATTGATGTTCGTTGACCTTGTAAACCTTTTTCCGACGACGTGTGCGAACACTCTTGATGAAGAAACGACAATCCATGTTGAAGAATACCCAAAAACAAATCATCATTTCAACAGCACTTCTTTTCATTATGGAAAGCTATACAAAAACATAAATATATTTACAGGGTAAGATATAGGAATTGATGCAGTCATCACTAATCAAACACACAGGTGTATACAAAAACTGCAATACCAAACTTTCATCTTCAATAACAAATTGCAGATTTTCAAGTGTTTTTCCTAATTGGAATCCAATCGGCTTTTTCCTAATTGAAACCAAATCAGTATTTCTAAAACAAGAACCACAGTTCAAATGAATCTATTTCCTTTGGCCCAGTGCATTACAACACTAAGGCCAACATACCTAAACTACCTGCACGACACTACGTTACAGAACGCTACCAGCAAAACTTGAAGCTTCAAGCTGCCTGTTGACAGGTTTATACCTTACCAAAATCTAAACATACAGGCAAGATAAGCACTTCCCTAATATTTACTAAATTTGCCAAGCTATTTTGTAGATTTTGGCTCCATCATCCAACAGTTATGGGGCCACAGTAAATCACCTTCTTTTTATGATTACTCCTCATCTGAACCCTGATTTTCCACCACCAACTCCATTCCATCAAGTTATTTTGTAGAATTTGGCTCGATCAACCTAACAGTTATCCGGCCACAGTAAATCACCTCCTTATTGTCGAATGTAGTACAACTCCTCATCTGAACCTGATTTCCCACCACCACCTCCATTCCATTAAGCTACTTTACAGAGTTTGGCTCGATCAACCCAACAGTAATCCGACCACTGTAAATCATCTTCCTCTTCTTGTTGTTGAGTGTAAAACGATTCCTGATCTGAACCCTGATTTTCCACCACTACCTCCACTCCAGCACACTCTCCTCCTCCTCCTCTTACAGAGTAAGAAGCATTGAAAGAAGCCGGCACCACCACAGAAGCAGCCACTTCACACTTCTTAGATGGCGGCGGATTTAGATATGATGTGTCCCTCAACGCAGACTGGCTGCCGTCAAAAAACATGTTATTATTGATGGGGTAAATCGACCTCGCATCGAATCCCTGCATGAGCAAATTAGGTGCCGAAAAAATCAGATTTGCTGGCAATGAATACTGCGTATCCATATTCATATGCTGGTGCTGTTGATAGCTGAATCCTGTCAGGGCTGGCAATGTAAATTCCCCTGCCGCGGGTGCGATCTCGGGAAATGATCGTTTTGTGTCGGGGACGATGAAACTGGGCTGCACAGATTTTTCAGCTGAGAAATAAGGAGAGGGATTCATGTATGTCCTGTGGAATGCCCTTGCAAAAACGTTGTGGTCGCTTACTCTGGGCCTGCGGCCGCCCTTTCGAGAGTTTGAACCTCCCGGAGCGAAAACTGATCTGTAGAGCTTTGTTCTCAGCGCACCGTATACGCCCTCCCTCGCTTCGGAGTCGGCAGGGCTCTCGAATTTGAAAGGAGCGGTGGGGGATCTGTTGGCGGCGCGTAGAATTGAGTGCAAGCGAGAGCTTGCATCAGATTTGTTGCCGCTGTTACTGTTGTTGCTGGAAAAGTTTGTTCTGGCGTTGTCGCCTCTGAGTGCACGGGCTGCTTCGTCGTAGGCTCTGGCTGCGTCTTCGGCGCTGTCGAAGGTGCCGAGCCACAGGCGGACTTTCTGAGAGGAATCCTTTATTTCGGCCACCCAGCGGCCTGATGGCCGCTGCCTAACGCCAACGTATCGCCGTGGCGGGACTCGAACCTCTTCCTTTGCATCGCCATTGGATTGATCGCTTGCCTTGCTATCAGCGCTGCTGCTAGATTTTTCTTGCTCATCAATACTGCTGTCTTTAGATGGATCACTGATATTAGCATACTGAGCTAATTTTGCTTGTTCTTCTGCCATAATCTGAATGGCACCTGAAGTTACTTAACAAGGAGATCCTCCAACTGAATTCAAACAGATTATCTCCCAGCAATTTGGTGTAGTCGTGGCTTTGCTGATGAAACCCTAGTGATTTGGTGTAAACTGGGAACAATCTTGAACCACTGGCCTTTTTCTTCTGATGAAACCCTAATGATTCGGAGTAATCTGGGAATAATCTTAAACCACGGGCTAGTGATTTGGCGCAACCTCAGATTGCCAAATTTGCAGATAAATCCACAGTGAATTTGGTGTATGCTAGCATCAGTTGAATCACCACCTTTGTTGAAGAAACCCCAGCTGCCAAATGATGTAATATTGGACCACCAACAAAATCTGGAATTAATCTAGCAGCACAAACTTTACAGATGAAACAGCAATGATTTTAAGAACAAACTTGAACTGCTGTTTTCTTTGCTGATGAAACCCTAATGTTTTGGTGCAAACCGTCTCCCAACTTTGCAGATGAAACAGCAGTGAATTAGATGATACAGCAATGACTTTAGGAACAATCTTAGAACCACGGTTTTCTTTGCTGATGAAACCCTAATGATTTGGCGCAAACCATTTAAGTCTCCAACTTTGCAGATGAAACAGCAGTGAATTTGGTAACTACCTTGAATCACAGGGTTTTCCTTGCTGATGCAACCCTAGTGATTTAGTACTACTTAGAATAGACAACTTTGCAGATAGATACCCAGTGAATTTGGAGTAATCTAGATCAATTGAATCACCACTTTTGATGAAGAAACCCCAGCTGCAATTTGATGTAATATTAAACCACCAACACAATCTGGAATTAATCTTGGATCACAAACTTTGTGAATCACAAACTTTGTGGATGAAAAGACACTGATTTTGTAAAATCTGCGGCAATCTCAACACGCTAAGTTTGCTGATGAAACCAAAGAGATTTTGATGTAATCTTGGACACCCAACTTGGAATATGAATCCCTAGAGATTTAGTGCAATATGGAGTAAACCTTACACTACTGCTTTGCAGATGAAACCCTAATGAACTGGGGGCAATATAACATCACCAACCTGCAGATGACGGGCTCTACTAGTTTGGTGTAATCTGGAATCAACTTCAGATCACCAACTTCGCAGACGAACTGGTATAATCCAAGGATCACCAACTTTGCAAATGAAATCTTATCGACCTATTGGTTATCCCGATCCACATTACAATGGCACCCAGAGGTGCAGTAGCTAGTCCTAGATAATCAAAGTTGCAGATGAACAGTTAACGAGAATTGAGAAGTTCGTTCACTTTCAAGGTAACACCCAGGAAGAGTGATGGTTTCTAGTGACTTTGTTAATAACTAAACTTAAGCAAAACTCAAGAATGTATAAGTGTGGAGAGATGAAAACCTCACACCAGAAGGAAATGATTTGGTTTAAAGAAAATATGAACTCAATCACCAGAAAAAAAGAATACCCAATAACTAATGCACTACACTTCAGACACTGTATAGATTAAGTCGGTGGACTGCTTAAAGCCCTTGAGGAAAAATTTATCAATACTGGATTAAGTATTATGATTGGCAATAAGATGACACTATACTTCAATGCTTTTTTCTTCTTCTGTGTACTGCTGATCAGAGAAAATTGAGGAGGAATGATAAATCATACAGTCTGTACACAAGGAGGGCAGCATTATAAATACCTAAGGCCTATGTAGACGCCATGTGCAAAGGACAGACGTAAGGCGGCTGCTCTGTGTCTGTTCTGTTATAATAACATTTCATAACATCAATCTTCACGTCAGGCCCCTCGCACTGTAGCCAAAACTGAATCAGACCTTATAACTAAAATAATGATAAGCATATAGCATCATATATTTCACTGTCTTCGAAGCCCAATCATATATTTCACTCTCTTTGATTCCACCCAACTAACCCTAAGCAAGTTGTACGTTGATAACTCATTAATCTTTACTAAAACTAAGAAACAAATCAGATTTGCACAATGTAATGGAGGCAATGCAAATGACACGTTCAGAGGAGCATATCTAATCACTACAATCTCTTTGGCGTATAAGTAATTCTAATTTAACTATATAGTATGTTGCCCGATAAGTATTGATGAGCTAACCATTTCATAGAACTTTAATATTTGTTGTTATTATCACTTTATTCTAATCATATAAATCAAGTGGTTCGTTGTAATTTGGCCTTTTAGACTGTTGTAAATTGTTGTATCAGGGTTTTCAAAGTTCGGCTTTAGCATATGGGATTTAGGTTAATTCGTTGAAGAATAGTGTGAAAGTTTTTTTTATATAGGATTAAACCTCTTCAAGTGTGTATAAGGTTTTAATTTTGATTTTTCATTCATATTTTTTTTTAAAAATTAGATGGGAGATTTTATTAAATTTTATTTTTTGATATATATTTTTTTTTGAGGAATTAGAAATAAATAATATTAAAGATTTAAGGCACCAAAAATCGATCAATCAAAAAGAAATAATTGTTAAAAAATCATTTTGCATAAACACGATTAACTATAAAACTATTTTAACAAGGTATTATAAGTTATCTATGCAACTAAATGACTTGTACTGTAATCTATAATATAATGTTACATAACACAATAATTTTTTTAGTTTAGTAAAATATTTTTTTTCATAACTTTATGATTAAAATAATATAATTTATGTTTTATAATAAAAAAATAATTTCAATATGAAAGATATATCACATTTGATTGAATTTTGTAAGAAATAAAAAAAATCCTCAAGTAATACAATCTTTTAAAAGAATGATTCTAGTTTTGAATATTTTAAAGAAGGAACATGAATAGGAAACCAAAAAATATGTTTGAAAGATTATTTGTCCACAAACATGATATTTGGGGGAGGGAATATTTATATGGAACAATTTATTTTCAACATGAAATTATTGGTAAAAAAAAATACACCAAGAAAATTGGGTTTTTTAAGAATCAACAATAGATGATCATACAATAAAAAATTTCTTAATGAAAAAAATGAAAAAATATTAAAATCATAATATTTTTAGGCATATCACAAGACATTAACTTGAGAGAGCACCATTAATAACCTAAATAAAGATAGTATTGCAGAAGAAGGTTGATCACATTTTTATTCTATTCCCTTTATCACTTAAATAAAACTTTTAATTTAATTTTATAAAAAACATTATCTAAAATTTCTATTTAAATTTTATTAATAAATCAAAATATCTATTAAAATCAATAATAATATAAATATATTTTCATCAAAATATAACTATTTTTATTTAAAACATTTATTAAAAAAAAAACCAAAAAAAAAATAATAATAATAAATAATTATAAAAAAATTAAATATCAACATAAATACTATTTTATATTTTATCTACTTATCTTATAAACCAATATTTAATAATCCCTTAAATTTTTTAAATATATATATATTTTTTTTCAGAAACTAAATCCATTTCCAAAACTAAACCCTTTCCAAACAAATCCGTCCATAAAAACTCCCTACATACATTGATATCATGTCTCAACAATAACTTTCAATCTTCTTAACCTTCAATAATATTAGGTGTCTATTTAAAGAGATCAATCTCTTGCTTTTTAATATCAATCAGGTTCATGCTTCCAACCTCAAATGAAGTCCATATTGACTTATAAGTATCCATTTCATTCTTAATAAACTTTGGAGCGTTTTGTCTCTAGGTACACCCTAGGATATTTTTTTAAGAAAATCGGAAACGTTTTAGGTATTTTAAATGCTCCTAAGAATTCTTCTAACTATAAAACTGTAATGGTTTTCCAATTGATCCTAAATTTTTATTAGTAGCTCTTTTAGTGAATCAAAAAAGGTACAAGCAAGAATGTAGGTTTAGAGGTTAAAAATATATACTTGTTGATATTTTTGAATTAGATCATTGTATTAATAAAAATAATCGATTATTTTAAAATAATATTTTTATAACTTTATAATATAAATAAAACTTTAATTTTAAAAATTATAATTATAATATAATAATTAAATAATTATACATTTCAATTATTATATTTATATTAAGAAAAAGTTAAAATAAATTGATCGTATAATAATAACTTTTAATATATTTAAATTATTATATTATTTATATATATTAAAAGTATCATTTTATTAGAAAAATTATTTTAAATATTTCCAAAAAAAATTATGTTTTTTAATATATTCTACAATAAATTAAATATGATATTAAATATTGATAAAAAAAAAAATGATAATAACCAATTCTATAAAAACAACTTAATTTATAATTTTTTTTTTCAAAATTACTTTCTAAAACTAGTTGAATCTTACAAATACCAAGAAATTGGTATTAGTCAAATTGAATTAACAAAATTAAAATTGACTTTGGGAATTTATGTATGTTGGAAGAACTATCTATTAAAATGTATATAAATAAATCTAAAAAAAATTAATATGCATGATAGTTATATTATATTTAAAGAGGTGAAATATAAAAATAGGTTTTTGATCTTCTTATGATTATTTATATTTTTTATGATAATTTATTTTAAAATTTCATTGTTATGATTATTTATAAATATGATGTGGTAAAATCTATATATTATTTATAAATAAGTTATTATTATCTGTATATTATTACAATTCAATTTACCTTATTATTACATTGATAATTATTCTTACAATGGCAGAACTGTAATAACATGAAAATGTTAATATTTTTGTTTGTTTTTTTGGTTTGAATTTATTTGTATTTATATAGTTTTTATTTTTTAAAACTATTATATGGGTTATTTTATTTTTTATTTAATCATATCTATTTTGAAATAATTAAACTATTTTATATTTTATTTTATGTTATTTTCTTTTAAATAATTAAATGTTAACATTCTCATGTTATTAAATAAAAAATTCATTATATTTACAAAATATTTTATTTTCTCATATATTCTACAATAAATTTGGTATAATGATAAATAGTAATATAACCAAAATCATAATAATTGAATCTACAAAAATAACATAACTTATAATTTATTTTACAAACCATTAGCTTAATCCTATAAATAACTGAGGGTGGTATTAGTTAAATTAAATTAAAATATTAATATTTAAAAATAAGTTTATATAAAAAGTAATATCTCTTAAAAAAATATATAAATATAATAAGATAATATAAAAGTTAATTACATAATAATAAATATTAATAATTATAAACTATTATATTTGATTCTATATTTAATGGAAAATATTTTGTACACAATTACAAAATATTTAAATTTTTCATATATTTTACAACAAATTTGGTATGATGAAAATATTTTTAATTAATTAAATCATACAAATACTAAAAAAAAAATAGTATTAGTCATAAATTGAACTAAAACATTATTATTGAAAAATCTAGATTGGAAGAACTACCTCATACAAGATGAAACAAATATTAAAATTCACCCTGATTAAGCAATAAAAAGGCAATTTTTTTTTTTTTAATGCCAATTAGGTAATCAAAAGGCATTTTAGGTGAAGGCAAACATTAATTAAAAAGAGAAAAGTATTATAAGAATTAAAAGTAAAATTTAAAATTAGAAAATTAGTCATTTAATCCATTAACATTATGAGTGATAGGCTTCTTTCCTAACTTCAGAGTAGTGCAATTGCTTGGTATAAGAGGATGATTTTTGTGCCCTAATTTTTATTCAAAGGATTTGGCAAATATTTATGATATTTAATTTTAGGTTCTCTTATTTATAATTTGAACTTGATAATTTATTGAGTTTGAGAGAGCTGGTCTTCCAGATTTATACTCATCTTTTGAATTAGTCAATTGTAAGATGATGGCCTAATTTAAAAATTTGATATCCTAGTCCACTATATTTTTTATATTTGAATAGTCATTTAAGGTAAAAACTAAATTTTATTTATCATAATCTATGGTATCTTTTTTATCTTATTTTTTTGGGAGAGATTTTGAGTTTTCTTTTTCTGCTTCTTTTGAGGAAGATTTCAAATCTTGGGTATCTTATGGGTTATCCATTGACGTATCAATAATATCCTCAAAATAATCCTCTACTTTCAAAATGATGAATTTATTAATCATACCTGCATTCATTAGTTTCCAAATATATTATTTCTTCACATTCCTTTATTTAATTTTTGATTTCATAAACCCTTCATTGTATTGCTTTAATTTTTTCTTATTTTTTTGGTTCTTTGAACCCTCTGGAGTTTTGATCCCAATTCATCCTTTCCTTAGGGAAATGGAATACAAAGTGTTTACAATTATGATACATTTTGTATCTAAAAGGGAGATTTTCATAATCCAAATCTTGAAGCCCTTCTTTAGAACATGATTTGAACTTGACCATCAAAGACAAAGGACTATATAAATCTATTATTACACAAATTATTGCATAAACTGCCATGACCCCCTTATATACTTAACCAACTGATTTCCCACTCGTTTGAAGATATCCTCTTTCCATAGTTAAAAGGCAGACCATACAAACAAATCTAAATAATACGTAAAGTCAAATTCATTATTTTTAAATTAAAACCCACCTCCCAAGGCCCCATAAATAGCCGAACTCTTTCCATGAACCACAGGCCATTTCTAAATATGTCATATCTTTGTTTCAAAGACTTAAAAACAACTTAAAAGCCATTGTGCGAGAAGATTTATTTGGCAAGAAGAATTGATTTTCTAGTTCTTTTCCAACCACTTTTTGATATTAAAGCACATTTGACCAAAATCCAAAAAAATACCGATGAAGGCACATGCTATCAAATGCAAATTTTTTTTCTCATTGTCTTGGACCCCAATAATATATATTTCCTCTACTATTAGGACAATATGTGAACCTGTTTACCTAAAGTTTCCCATAAAATTCTGTCCCCCATTCCTCTTATCTTCATCCACCATTGTGTCTTATTTTGCTATGTCAAAATTGTGGGCATGCTCATCGTGGGGGGCATAGGGATTGATCATCGACAACATGGGAGAGTTGTGGCATTAAGGTAGACTGCCATGTAAATTAACACTCCACTATTATCATATAAAAAAGCATGGCTGATTGGAGGCAAAAAGGGCAAATGAAAATCATAGAAAAAAAGCCATAAAGTGAAAATCATATATATATATATATAAATATAAATATAAATATAAATAAATAAAGAAAATTTTAATATTTTCATAATATTATAATAAAAAACTTATAACAATGATTAATTTTTTAATTTAAAATTGAATGTAATTTATATTTAAGTTTTATAACTTTTTCAATTCAACTGTCAAATATGTAATAATAATATCATATTTTTATAAATATATATTTAAAAAATTAATTAATTATATATAATTAATTTTAACAAATTAATTACAAAATTAAAATTCTAAAATTTATTATAAATTATTTAATTCCATGAATGTCCTAGTAAATATCTTGCAACTCTAATTATAACCTTAAATTCTCTTTAAACCTTTTATTACTAAATTTGTTTGATAAAGCATTTCTTAAAAGAAAAGTGTTATATAGAAACTTTTTAAGTGTAATTCTAAAGCTTCAAAGCAATGTATAGTGATTGAATTTTATTTTTATTTTAATATTATAATCTTCTTATTTTATAATTAGCTTACCAAAATATGAGTAAAAATTTAAAAAGAAAAATATATACTGATTGCATTTTAAATTCACTCATAAAAATATTAGTTTTAAAATTAGAATTAAATTTGAATTTATTCAATTTTTATAATAATATTTTTTAAATATATTTTATTATTAATTATATATATATATATATATATATATATATATATATATATATATATAATTTTATGATATTTTAAGCTTAAACAATATACCTTATTTTATTTTCATTATAATAATAACATTATATATTATATCTAACAAATATTAATATTAAAATTAAAATGTAATATAATATACAAGCATACATTTATTAGGTTAGGGTGTTTAAATCATTCTTAAATCAATTTTTTATTTAACTCCTATTTAATTAAATTAGTATTATTTATATTATTGAGTTTTATAAATTATTTAATTTAATAATAAAATAATAAATTTATATATTAAAAAAATTAATTGATTATATATATATAATTATAATTAATAAAATTTACTTAATGAAAAAATTAAAATTCTATTACTCAATAAATTATTGAATTCCATAAATTCCCTATAAAAAGAAATATAGAAATTACTCTTGCTGTAGCATAGAAAATTCATTTCAACTTTTTATTATCATATAATTTGTTTGAGAAAGTATATATATAAAAATTTTAAAATATAATTTGAAAGCTTCAAACCAATGTATAATGTTTGATTTGATTTTCTTTTTTTTAATAATAATTTTTTTATATTTTATGATTTATTTAATAAATATTTTTAAAATGTTTATTTGTCAATTGTATGTTAAATTAAATACAAATAATATTATATTATAAAAATTAAAATTTTAGTATTTTTAATTTTTAAATATATTTTATTATTAATTGAAAAATTTAAGAAAAAATTTATTTTATAATATTATAATTGTAATATATTCTATTTTATTTTTATTATAAAAATAAAACTATATAATATACTTAATAAAAATTGATATTTAAATTAAAGATATATTATTATATACAAATACAACTTCTTATTTATTTTTTTTAACATTACCTTTTAACCATGCTAAACTCTTATTTAATTTAAAATGTTATAAATAAAAATAAACAAATAACTTAAATATTCAAAATTATATATAAATTATAGAACAAAATTAATACATAAATCTATTTATAAATATTTAAATTAAATTATTATAAAAATGGTAAAAAATAAATAAATACACATCTTTATATAATTATATATTAAGAATAATTACTAATATATTTACAAATAAATAATTTTAAATTAAAAAATATATATTAAAAAATTAAATCATTTTAAAATAATATATTATTAAAAAGAATTTATAAATAAATAAATGTTGAAAAGATTACCATACTAACTTAAACTACAAAACATTAAAGATCATCTTATTTCTTAAATTTTTATAATAAACTTTTAAACAATAAAAAATAATCATACAAATGAAAGCTTCCAATATTCTCATATAAACTGGATAAATACAAAATATCTTTAAAATATTATTTTTTATTAAATATTATTTAATTATTTTTTATTAAAAAATTAAACAATCATACAAGTAAAACACTTCAACGTTCTTGTAAATACTAATATACCTTTAAAATATCAAAACAATCATACAAATAAAACACTCCAACGTTCTCATAAATACTAAATACCTTTAAAATATCATTTCCCACTAAATAGGAACTTGTACAAGGTTTGATTCTCGTCCATCCGATATCTATTAATAGGTGTTAATTCCATTGTTGTTGAAATCATTATGATGATGGACGCCGTTGTTTTGTATGTGTACCTATCATAAGCCGTAAACCATGACTAAACAAGGAGACAAATGAAACCCTCCAACATTCATTTCTATTGTACCTATCAAAACAAAAAAAAACAACTTCAATAATTTGAAAAACCACATAAAAATTTCTTACTCCAGTATCTCATTAATGTAATAAATGTGATGTGTTAATTAAAAAAAAAACATTCTTTGATGTAATTCTATTCAAATAAATAAATCACAATTTAAATAATTATAATATAAAAAATAATTATTGATTAATATATACCATAGAGATAAGTATAGAGGAATAATCCTTAGAAGTTCGGTAGATTAACAGGTTAGAATATTAATTTTAAATAAATTAAGGTTACAATTTTATGGTTATATATTAGATTATATATTTTCAGTCATAATTAATTTTATGGTTATATAAATAATTGTTGGTTATACAAAAATTCATTATTTTATGTAATTATTGAAAGTTAATAAAGATAATTTCAATCAAAAATATATAGAAGAATATAAATGTATATAGTATATTTATTGTTGTACAAGATCTCACACTAAAATTTGAGCTTGGAAATACACAATCATAGATAAGATCACAATTATAGTTAAGACGATCACAATTCAAAATTTTGGAAGTGATAAGAGACTCTTGCTTGAATCATGCATTTCACTCCATATAAATGTTTGGATCAAAATTTCAAATCGAATAGGGTGTCTAAATATTCCCTATCTTCTGGGGTTTGTTTGCCTAGTTATACCGTTTGCTTCCCTATCCTCAAATTTCAAATTGAGATTCTTGTCAACTTGCAATTTCTTATTCTTTTTATCCTAGAGTGTTAAGCGAAAAAATTAATTTAAGGCCTCCATTAATGGGATGTCATGGGTTTATCATTCTCCTAAGTGGGAATCAAAGATGTTGAAAAAATTATAAATTAGATAATTACTTCATAATTTATGTCAAAAGTGCTTCATAGTACAATCCTAATTATGGATTAAGAGATTCCTTATTATTAAAATGAGTTAAGAAACTTGTTTTTTTTTAATAAGGGTAAATTTAAGCTAGAGTTATGAACTGGGAAATAACTTTTGACTAGAGCTAAGAACTAGTCTGAGGCACAATCAAGAGGCCCAAATATCTTAAAACATAAACACCACTACTAATAACATACCATCAACAGTGGGACCTAAAAACATACTAAATGCTCACAAAACCACAAAAATAGAGGAACCGCACCAATAAATTGATGTCATTTAAATCGATGAAGGACAATAAAAACGTAACTCTAAATATAAGAACCCAAAAGGCTCCAAGAAGGAGGGCACACAAACTGGAAAAGAAGTGGAAAAAAGATAAACAAATGCAACCAACAAGGCTTACCCTAGCTGACCAATAAAACACCAGATAAGAACAAAAAATAGAAGGTACAAGACTCACCAAAATAATGTAATGATGACTCGTCCACAAGGTGATATTGATCTCCTACCATGATGGGAAATAAAGTCATCCATGGTCCTTTATACACCATCACTCACCAAGGCCTCCGCTTCTACTCTTAACAACTTAACCTTCATTCTTCACCCCTTTCATTTTGATAGTGGCTCCCAGATTATCACGAGCCTTCAAAAAAATCATCCTTAGAGGTGTGAGAGCTTCCTCAATCGACCGAGAAGAAATCAATGAAGTCGTAGGTGACTCCACTTCCCTAGAAGCACCCTCCAAAGGGATCTCCCCATCATGATCTAGAATATAAGGAGTATGGAAAAACTTGTGCTGGTTATGCCATCTAAAATCTTGATTCGGATCCCCATCCCTTACTTTTCCACCCTTGAATGCCAATACAAGTAGATACCCCTTGAAACCTAGAAGGACATTCTATTGTCCAATGCCCAAAGAGGTCGCAATGAAAGCAACAAAAGAGAAGACCTTCATAATTGATAAATTGGGTCCATTTTACCCAAGGAAAGAGAATGGTCACCGAATGAAAAATCACTTTGGTGAGGTTTTTAAGAGCATAAATTATGACAAATCTATGCTCCCAAGAGGAAACATCCACCCTCACAAAAGAACGCACTTTATCCTCTAGTTTTATGAAATTCTCCTCCTTAAAAAAAAATGTGGAAGATTGTAGACTCTGAGCCACATAGGGGCCACTAGAATTTTGCCTTAGTTGGGTCGAAAAAGGGAGACCACGAGAAAAAAAGGAAACCTGAATTCTTGAAGAACCAAGCACCATTTTCTCAGATGAAAGTTTTGTCCATAGAGCTAAGAAATTCAACCATGAAAAACCTAAACCTAGTATTGAGAAAGCTAGAGAAGCAATGCAATTCCAGTTCTTGGAGGCCCAACTAATCATCTCAAAAGTGGAAATGTAAGACCTCACACACTTCCCAATTAAGAATTTACACCCAATCTCTTTTTCCCAATTACACATTTCTCAATTAAAAAAATTATTTATTTATAAATAACGTTGAATTCAAAAACCATAATATTAACACACTTTCCAACTTGCAACAATAACAAACAAAAAAATATGAAAAAAAAAAAAAAAAATCAAATTTTTAAAAAGAAAACATAAATATTATCATAAATATATTGTATAATCTAAATAAATTATCAAAATCATATAATTTTGTTTAATCAAAAACTACAAAAATAAAATTAAATTAAAATAATTGTAAAATTAAAAAAAAAAAAAAAAAATTTAAAAATGAAAGTAATAATAATACCACTCTATTTGAAGTCAATTGATTAACATAAACTAAAGGCTATACAACAGTTTTAGGATACTACAATAATAATAAAAGCAAATCTATTTCCATTACGTTTCTTAATATCTAATAATAAAAAAGTGAATTTATTACTATTGGGTTTTTTATATTTAATAATAAAAAAGTGAATTTATTACTATTGGGTTTTTTAATATCTATGAAGAATTTCATTTGTTTTTTTCTTTTTTTTTTTTCATTTGAGTAATTTAAAGTTAATTATAAAAAGTATAATTTGGAATTTGTGTATTAATAAAGAATCAAGTCTATATAATTACTAGTCCCAAAGGAGCACAAGAGGACAAACAGGAAACAAAGCTTAAATTTGTCTTTAAGGAATAAGCATCTTGCAATGAAACATCCAAATTGGCCCACCTGTTTTGGTTACCAATATTTTTTAAGTACCCATGATAGATTGTGCCGGAGAAGACGGAGCAGTTCGATAGCTATTTTCTTTTGACCCAATTTTATTATGACACATACATCATATGGAATAAAGAATATAAAATATCAACATAAATTGAAAAGGCATCTAAGCATATAGGACAAGAAGTATACTTCATGTACTTCAATTATTTAACATAATTATAAAATATTTTCTAACACAAACATGGGGCTTAAATAATAACTTTTACAAAACATCAATAAATCTAATATTTAAAATAAATATGCAATATTATATTTACATAAAACCAAAAAAAACTTGTATCCAAAGCTTTAAACAAGCATCATTGTTCATTTGCTAAGCATTGATTAGGTTTTGAAGATATGGGAAAGTTACCGCTCTACCAAAAGTATAAGTGTATATATATATATATATATATATATATATATTATTTTTTTAATTTATAATTAATATTGGAAAAAAACAAAAGTTATTATTCTTGAAAGCTTTTCTTTTTCTTAAAGTTATTTGGTTTGTTTAGTTTTTTTTAAATAAAAAATTATCATTGATTTTTTAAATTGAATTTTATTTATTATTTATTCTTTATTTAATATTGTGTTAATTGTAGATTTGGTTTTGGAGGTATAAATATTTTGAGATATTTGTAATAAAAAAAGTGATATTAAATTTGAATACGTAACAAATTTGGTAAAATAGATATTTCTTAATTTTTAATACTTAGTTAAAGAAGATCAATTTTTCAAACATATGAATTATAACATTATTATTTAATCAAAATACATAACTATATATTAAGTATAAGAATAAACTTCCAAATCTCAAATAAAAAATACATATTTTATGACGTGAACATATTTAATTTTTTTACATAGAACATATTCTAGATTATTGTAGACAACTAAAATTGACCTCAAGGAATACACTAGTCATTAATTAGTATGATTTTAGTACACTCATCTATTTATCAATCATTGATCCAAATAAGGCATTATTAACACGTTTGTCAACTTTTGACGGTCGCCATTTCTACTTCTTAGCTTATCATCTCTCTTTCTACCCCATTTCATGGCTTATTCTAGATAAAGTACAATGCTTGTGACACCTAATAAAAGTTTTCAAACAATTTTGGGTCTTTCTTCTAGATTTCATCTAGCTAGTGTGCACTTGTTCTCTTTGTCTCTCGTTTTATGCTCTTTGACCATTTGATGTCAATTTTCACACCAATATAGTCCTATTTGGAACTCAATTATTTAAAAATACACAAATATTATGGTTCATTTGAAAAAAAAAAATAGAATATCAAGAAGCGTTTCATTCTTCACAAGATATCTTATAGAAATCATAAGCACATAAAGAGATCAAGCTATCAAGTTAGAGTAATTTTACTATATAAAGTTAGTATTTCGCGCATGAAATAATTTTGGTGCATAACCTATAACTTTATCTATTTATAATGATATTATTTATTTAATCAATTTTCTACTTTTCAACATATTTTATGGAGTGGTTTCAACCTTATAAGGACTTGATAATTAGATAGTATGTTTTGAGCCCCGCTAATCCTTAACACAAACCTCTAAAGCTTAATTCATTTTCCATAATTTTAATATATCATGATCATTCTATGTCATAGAGAAGAAAGTTTGTTTTGTAAGTTACAAGTGTCACAACACACAAATTAGAGCAAGGAAGCAAGATGTTTGGATAAGGTAAACGCAATTGTCAACTCATTTCAAACCATGCTTGTTATCCATCATAAACATCTGATGCTTCATACATTCACCAAAAATGTCTAACACTTCATACAAACATATCTAATTAGATCTAGACTTCTAGATGAGCTTCATGACACTTCTCTTGGGCACATATCTTCAAGTTTAACTTCAAATGAATATCACTTGATTTCTTATTATTAGGGATACACCTCTAAAACCTATGTGTATACATATAGACATTCATATTTGGTATTAAATACATTAAAATGTATAATTTAACCAAACTTTAACCTACTAGATTTATGATCAGATACATGACTATTGTACAACATTCCTCATAACCATTCTTTCATTAACAAGCATAACCCTTCCAAATTATTATTACTATTACATAATATCTTCCTAATTTTTACGCAAATAGTTTAATATAATTCTCAGGTTGTCTCATGACAAGTCACTAATCATGTTTCCTAAATTGATTCATGCATCTAAATAGGTTTGTTAATGCAGACTTGTCCCTACATCTTTTAATGATTAGTTTTTGAAATTCAAATTTCATGTATGTGTTATCCCATAAGTTTTGCATGTTTGTTGAGAGGAAATCACCAAAAGATCAACTATATAAACATATAAATCCTAAGTATTTTCCTGTCTATTATATTTTTTAAACCTACATGGAACATATCTAGTTGTAACACTAGGAATCACCCCTTAAAGGAGAAAGCATTGAGCTAAGTAAGAATATCATGTGAAAGGTCATGTCATAGGTTTTAAAGTGTTTGTAATGAAATTATTTAAATGATTCACAAAAATAGAATTATATATCACATAATTAAGAATAGAATAAGTAGATCCAAAATAACAATTGGTGAAAGATCAAAATTCTTGAATATTATGATTGAGCCACTTCAAGGGGGAAACCTACACAACAATGTAATAAGAATAAAATGTGAAATATAAAATAATATCTACTACCTTATATGTATACTCTACTTATCCATGATTATTCCATAGGCTGAACATACTAAGAACATTGAGAAATGTAATAAGATGATATGAAGTTATGTAAGCCACAAGTTAGCCACACATATCCCTAATCGCACTATAGGTTAAGGGTGTAGCATGTCCCTCCCCTTAAAAATAACATTATCCTTAACATTTAATCAAAATAGGATGTTAATGCATGAACACTTCATCCTCTCATGTTACATCTTCACAATTCAAGTTCTTCTATTTGATCAAATATTCCTTAATGGCTCTAGTCTATAGTTGCTAAGTGTGTATGTGAAAGATATCTTCAAGCTCCATAATGACTCAACCTTCTTCAGACAACTTAGGTAACTTAGTCTAAGTGGAAACTCTATGTCAAATTAACGTATTCAAGCAAGATACATTGAATATTAGATGTATGCAAGTGGATAGGGGTAATTTCAACTTGTAAGCCATAGTACCAGTTTTCAGCAAGATCTGATAAGGGCCATAATACTTAATTGACAACTTGTTATCCTTATTCTATTTCTTTAGAGATATTTGCTTATATGGTTGTAAACACACAAAGACCCAATCACCTATGTCAAAATTCCACTCATTAGGGTATTGATCTTCTTATTTTTTTATTCTATTTTATGTCATTGCTAAATTCTCTCACAAACTAACTAATACCTCATATTGATGGTGAATGTGTTCCTCATCAACTCAAAGCTTAGGATGCATCATCACAGTTGAAGTGATGGATGGGGGTGATACCCATATAATGTCAAAAATGGAGATATCTTATATGGTTGTAAACACACAAAGACCCAATCACCTATGTCAAAATGCCACTCATTAGGGTGTTGATCTTCTTATTGTTTCATTCTATTTTATGCCATTGTTAAATTCTCTCACAAACTAACTAGTACCTCATATTGATGGTGAATGTGTTCCTCATCAACTCGAAGCTTAGGATGCATCATCAAAGTTGAAGTGATGAATGGGGGTGATACCCATATAATGTCAAAAAGGGAGACATCCTGTAAGAACTATGAAAAGAAGTGTTATACCACCATTCAATAAGTGCCAGTCAATGAACCCATTTGTCATGTTTATTAGAAATAAAATAAAGAATATATCCATATAAATGTTATTGATTACCTCTATTTTTTCATCGGATTGAGGATGAAAGGATGAACTATGAGCCAAATGTGTGCCCAAGAATTCAAATAATTTAATCCAAAAATTACTAGTAGATATGGGATCTTGGTCATTTACAATGATCTTTGGAGTACCATGCAATTTATAAACTATATTGAGAAAAGTAGAATCTATTATACTAGCAATAAATGGCCATGATAATGAAGAAAATGAGCATGCTTGGTGTCTCAATCCACAAATACCATGATAACATTTTTACCCTCAGACCATGGTAACCCTATAATGAAATACATGGAAACCTCCTCCCAACACTGGCTAGGGATGAATAGAGACTAAAAAATACTTGAGGACTTAATGGTTTCACCTTTGTTTTATTGTCATAGCATGAATTTAGCCACATATTTCTAGACATCCCCCTTGATTCCTTCCCAAAATAAATCTTGATTGATTCTATGATATGTTTTCAATAATCTAAAGTGACCTCCAAGTGGAGAGGCATGAAGTTCCTAAATAATTTTATGTTTGAGGAGAGAATGATTATAGAGGTATAATATATCTTTATACCATAATATGTTTCCCTTCCATGTAAATTTTTTAGATTCATTAGAACTCTGATGAATATTTTGAATCAAATCCTTGGTAGCACTATCATTCTCCCATTTAGATCTTTCTTCCTCTAGCCAATCTTCCTTCCACATGGTCATGGCTCATAGCAATGCCTTGACTGATTCATCTCATCAAGAAAGGGCATATTCCACCAAATTCTCTTTTCCTTTCTTATACACTATTTCAAAATTAAATCCTAACATTTTAGTCAACTATTTATATTGTTCTTCAAATTAAAATCCTTGTTCCAAATAATATTTGAGGCTATCATGATCAGTCTTTACCTGAAAGTGATGACCCATTAGATAAGGTCTCTACTACTTCATTGCATGCATAATAGCCATCAGCTCTTTCTAATAGATTGCTTTGAGGATATCTTTTCCCTCCAATTATAGAATTTAAAATTCAAGTGGTATACCTTATTTCATGATTATATCCCCCATGTCATATCCCAATACATCACACTCCACAATAAAAGTTTTGAAAAAATTGGATTAGCCAAAATTGGAGTTATGCACACAGCCATTTTCAACTGTTCAAATTCTTTAGTATATAAATTAGTCCACTAGAAGGATTATTTCTTAAATAAAGAGGTGAGTGGGGTTGTAATTCTACCATAATTTTTGACAAACCTATGAGAGTAATCAGTTAACCCCATAAATCCTCAGAGGGTCTTGGGAACCTGCCACTCCATCATCACTTGGATTTTTTAGGATCGACTTTCACTCCTTCATGTGAGACACTATGACCCAATTACTCCACCTATTAACACAAAAATCACATTTGGAAGGTTTGGCATAAATTTGATGTTTTTCTAAAATTCAAAGTTCTTGTTTCACATGCTTCAAATGGTCTTCCTAATTTTTATTGTATATGAGTATATCATAAAAAAAATAATATAAAATTTCTCAAAAATTGCCTGAAAATAATAGTCATCAAACTCTAAAATGTATATCATACATTTGTGAGGCTAAAAGTCATGACCATCAATTAATAATGGCCTTCGTGTGTTCCAAAAGTTGTTTTAGGTATGCCTTTATTATGGATGCAAATATGATGATACCTAGAGAAAAGGTCTAACTTGGTAAAATAGAAAACACCATGAAATTCATCTATTGAATCATCAATTACTACAATATGAAACATATTTTTCATGGTGTACTTATTGAGATCTCTGTAGTCTAGGTACATCCCCGAACTATCATCCTTCTTCCACACCATGACCACCAAGGAGGAATATTCACTTTGACTATGTCGAATGATTACTTCCTCCAACATATCCTATACTATCTTTTCAATTTCACTCTTTTGGCCATAGGGATATCTTTAGGTTCTAAATTTGGCAGTGTACTTCCTACAATGAGCCTAGTGGCATGATCATTTGCATGACTTGGAGGAAGTCCTTTTATCATTTCACCAAAAATAACACAATAGTCATCTAATACCATTTACAAATCAGGATGTGTATACTCCCTAGTTGGATGAAATTTTATGGAAAATATTGTCCCACAAATCCTTATACACCTTTTATGAGAATCTTCTTCATCTAGTGGGAACTAATAAGTTTTGGATATTTATCCTGTAAACCACATAGTTCAAAGGTCCCACCTTCTAAAAATAACCTCATGAATAGTTCCTAAAAAATCATCTCAATAATACCTAAAGTGGTGAGCCACTATATTCCCAAAATAATGTCATCTGGACCCACGAGAATAGTAAACATAGGAAAATCTAGCAAGTAGTCTCCCATAACAAGCTTAATGCTATAGAATTTTTGAGAATAGTTGACTATACCACCATCTATAATCATGAACTTAAATTATAGAGTTAGATTAATGACACAATTTAAATAAATATCCAACTTATTGTTGATGAAGTTATGTGTAATCCCATATTCAATTAACATAGTCACCTTATATTTCTTCAAGAAACCACCACCTTAAGACTTTGAGGAGTACTAATACCTAAAAGTGCATGAGAAGAAATAGTAGGTTGAGAATATTTAGATTCATCCTCAGGTTCTTCCAAACCTTCACTTGAAGCCTCATCATCTTCTTCCTCCTCATTGGTGCCTTCAATGGAAAAAAACCTATTTTCATCACATAGATGTCCTTTTCTCCATTTTCTACAACATATAAAACACAACCTTTTGCATGATTTTCTTCAACTTGTTGAGGTATGAATCTGGGAGGTTGTAGAAATGATGGTGCTGGTAAGATGCACTAATGTACATTAGTGAAATTTTTTTGTCTGATCAACTATGTTTCCCTAACCATACATACTCTTGGTATGGATTCAGATACAATATTTGGATGAAACATGTGAACCTCCAATTGGATGTTATCTTTGATTCCAACCAAAAATATGTCATTTAAATTTTCCTCAGTGATGTCCACCACACATAATGAGAGATTATGAAATTGATGAATGTAATCCTTTACAGTCTTGATTTGGCATAGCTTATCTAGTTTAATGACGTAGTTTTTAGAGACATAGTTATGATAATAAAGTTGTAACTCATAAAAGATTGAACATGAAATTGGGACACCCTTCTTTTTTTTTTGAGCACACAACCAATGATAGAAAATGAATGGATTAGGTTCTAGATACAAGGAGGCCATGACCACTTTTGGAAAACATAGATTTTGATGTAGATCAAAATAAATTTTAAATTTTGAGTGAGCCAAGTGAGTGGATAATTACCATCAAACTTGCATACTTCCATGTTTGGAAACATCGGCTTGGGGTCAGGCTTGGTGTTGGGATTGTTTGGAGGAAGAGAACCAAACTAAAGGGGTGGAGGTTTAGTTTACCATAGATGAGGTGGTAAGTTGGAAAATTGACTAGTCATTTTTCATAATTGATACATCATGCCATTCAAGTCTCCTCTCAACCCCATGATGTCCCTTTTGACTATATCAAAATCATATTTTTTCACCATGCCCTTTAACTCTAACTTAAGTTACTAAACTACCTATGAAATACATGAATTAGAAGTTTTAAACTCCATATCATTCTTGTGAGGAGATTTTGGATTTTCTTTCCCTTTCCCACATCCACAAGTGTTTAGACCAACCATGCACAAACCCTAAGATGGTTTCATCACCAAAAAAAGTGTATCAGTGGAATATACCATTATGATCATCTTATCGAGATGAATCCAATGACTATTCATGTGCATAAGGGTGAAAAAATTTGGTCCAAAAAAGTGTACTTATAGAATATACTATTATGATCATCTTGCATAGATGAATATAATGATTAATAATTCACACAAGGTAAAAAAAAATTCTTGACTTTTTTTTCATTCATAAATTTTTTAATTTTTTGTTAAAAAACTCACAAAAAAAACTATGGTGATGAAAAAATTCAATTCGTTCTGGATCACAGTTTTTTTCCACCCTTCTAGTGCTCAAGATGCTAGATCTAAAAAACCTACATTGTAAAAAATTGCCCAAATAAAATATTTGATACCAGTTGTAATGAAATTACTTAAATGATTTGGAATAATAGAATTATATATCAAAAAATCAAGAACAAAATAAGTAGATCCATAAAAATAATTGGTAAAAGAGTAGAATACTTGAATATTATGATTGACCCACTTCGAGGGGGAACCTCCACAACAATGCAATAAGAACTTAATTGACAATATGATGATAAAATACTAACCACTACCTCTTATATATACTCTACTTATCCATGGCTAATTCATATGATGACCATACTAAGAATATTGATAAATGCAATAAGATAATATGAAGTTGTGTAAGCCATAAGTTAGCCACACATATCCATAGATGCACTATAGGTTAAGGTCATAAAAATGTTTAAACTCATACATAGCATTGCCCTACATACTAGCATTATATAATATCACACAGATTTAGCTAGGTGGAAGAACTAGGTCTGGTTTGCCTTCCCTCTTCAGAGTATTGGATACATAGGAAACACTGATGAATCTAGAAATTAACCAAGTAAAAATTCCAATAGGCACAACCTAAAATTTAGTGAAAAAATAATATTTTTTTATTCTTATTAAATGAATTAAAATAATTAAATAAGAGTCATTCAATATAAATCAATTTAAAATTGGAGTTAACATGAAGAATAAAAAAAATCAAAAATCTACCTAGAGTTAATTGACCTTGCTATTTTTAGTAGCTACTATTTTTAGTAAATTGTATCTTCATGTAAGTTTGACAACCTCTATTTTTAGTAATTTTTACATGCAAGTTTAGATGTGCCTAAAAATATCCACTTATCCTCTACACACTAAATTAAAACTAATGGAATAATATTTAACTTTAGTTCATATCCAATTACAAAGATACCTATTTTTTAAGATTCTAGAATTCTAGAAAAAAATACTAAAATGTAATTTTGGATCCTTAGATGATCACTTATGGCCTTGGGAATATATATAGAATGAACCTAATAGGATTTAACCAGTTAGGAACATATTCTCCTCTTTGATACTATCATTTTTCCATAAATAATATCTCAAATGGGTTCTTAGATCAAAATTCATGGCTTCTAGAAGATACGTGTCGACATCATTCTCCTCTAGTTGAAAACAATTTAGCTCCTACAAATTACTTTGATTTTACTCCTACCATTTATTATTGTCAATATTTTTATCTCCCTTTATTAAATTTAAGTGTTGTCTTCCTATTTAAATCCTTCCCACTAAACCAAATACATGTTATATATTCATTATTTTGTGTTCACTATCTTCTTATCCAGAACTTATGCTATCTTTTCTTTCTTCTACCATTATATTTATTTATTCCAGTCCACTCCACCTTATTCCACTTCATCATATTATATATGAAATGCATATAAATTTTAAACATTAAATACTAGAGAAATATCAAAATTTTATTTTAATTTCACCTCGTCATTGATTTTATTCACGATTTTGCATGGACCAATCTTAAAATACCTCAACTCATTATATGTTCCTTGGTGAATTCTATTTTTTATTAAATATAACATAACTAAATCTCTTAATTTAAATGCCTTTGGCCTATTTGTTACCTCTTTTGTTTCTTTATACTTTCCATTTCTTTCCTATAGCTTTCTTCTTACTTCTTTTTTAAAATGTTGTATGTGTTATGAAAATGTTATGGATCATCACTAACCCATTCTAAAATTGCTAACTGAATAAATATAAAACACCCTTAGGATTTATACTATGACTTATTTTAAAAGATGATTTCCCTGATGATCTATTCATGGAATCATTATAAGTAAACTCAACTTGTGATAAAGCCTAGTCTCATTGCTTGGGATTTTCTCCAACTATGTATCTCATCAAATTTACAAAGCTCCTATTTAATAACTATGTTTGTCCATATGTTTGTGTGTGTCATGCAATACTAAATTTCACTTTAGTTTGTAGTTTCTTCCATAGAGTCCTCAAAAAATGAATTATACATTTTGTATCCCTATCTAAAGTAATAGTTTTTATAACACCATTCAATCTCATAACATCTTTAATAAAAGAAATTGATTAATCCAGTGGAATCATTAGTTTTATTATATTCAATAAAATGAACCATATTATAAAACCTATCTATAAAAAAATCAAATAATTACATCTTTGTGTTTTTGGAAATCCAATACAAAGTCCATAGTCAAATATGTCTATGGTCATATTGGTACTGGTAATGGCATGCACAACCCTATGTTTTATGCATGGCATTTAACCACTTGGAATATTTTACATCTTGAGTCGTATATTTCCACACATCTATTCATCTTTGGTTAAAAATACTTTTGTAACAAATCTATTTTCCTATTCTTACCAAAGTGTCTATGCAAACCACCACTATGTAATTCTTAGAATATTGTATTTCATATACCCATATATAATAGATAATTGTTTTTCCTTGAATAGATAACTATAATCTATTATATAATCATCATAAATATTACATGTCTCACCTGATAATGGATTCCTATACTATTCAACTATCTTCCCAAAAAAGGATCGATATCATACAGTTACTTAATAACTTCAAATCCAACTACTTCACTCACCATAGTAGTTAATAGTCTCACTCACCTACCCAAAGCATCAACTACTTGATTCTGATTTCATTATTTGTGTTGAAAAAATAAGTATATCCCTAAAATATGGATACCCAATTTGCATGTCTACTATGTAACTTATTTTTATTTTTCACATACTTCAAGGTCTCATGGTTTGTAAAAATGATAAACTCCTTAGGCACCAAGTAATTCCTCCAATGTATTAATTCTTGTACAATGGAATAAAAATCAACATAATATGTATAATAAATATTTCTTAATCATTCATTTTTTTATTAAATATGCTATGGGACTTCTTTATTTATTCAACATAACACTAATACCCACATGTGAAGCATCACAATCTACCTCAAACACTTTGTTAAAATATGATAATGCTAAAATAGGGTTTTCAATCACCAACTTCTTTAACAATTGAAAACTTTATTTTGATGCCTTTTTCCAAAAAATATTTTCATCTCATACAATTTATTATTGGTGCAACAATACCACAAATTTTTTTAATAAATTTTATGTAATTTTTTTTTAAACCATGGAAAATTATTACCGATGATATGCTTCTTGTAATAGGCTTCTCAAAAATTGCCTTTACCTTTTTTAAAAAAATATATTTTCACTCCATTTTATAAAACTAAGGATCACAAATATAACAAATAATTATGTATAAACTTTCACTTCTTCAGAGTTGCATAATGATTTTCCTTCCTTAACACTTATAATACCATTCTCAAATGATTTTATGTGCTCATTTTTAATCTAACTAAGTATTTAAATATCATCAAAATAAACCACCACAAACTTACCAATGTAATCTCATTGCATTGTGTTCATCACCCTCATAAATGTGTTGGGTGTATTAGGCAATACAAATGGCATCACCATCCACTTATATAAGCCATATCTAGTCTTAAAGGTTGTTTTCCATTCATCTCCTTCATGAATATGAATCTAATAGTAACCAATCCTAAGATCAATCTTAGTAAATTATTTTAATCCTAAACCACATCCATAATATCATCTAAGTGAGGTATAAAAATTTTATATTTGATGGTGATTTTATTGATTGATCTACTATCTACAAACATACTCAAGTTCTATCTTTCTTTAGAGTTAGAAATGTTAGTGTTGCACATGAACTCATGGTCTCCCATAGTAAACCATATCTCACCAATTTAGTAACATGTTTATTCAACTATCCATGTTATGTTAGAATCATCCTATGATCTACCTGATTAGGTAGAGATGGTCTAGGCATAAAGTCAATGTAATACTGAATATACCTCTTTGGTGATAAACCATCTGGTAACTCATTAGATATAACATTTGCATATTCATTCAAATCTTCTACTAGTATTTGCACCACTTTTGTGAATTTTTTATTTTCTATTAATGCATAATAACAACCTATCATTTTCAAGTATTTCATATACTATTTCATGGATAAAATGCTCTCTACATTTCATTCTTCTTTAAAAGGTAATAAAACTACCTTTGTATAACCTTTAAAAAATATATACGTATCAATTGTTCCATCATGAATTTATTTTCACTCATATTTCCATGGCCTTCCTAACAACACATGGAATGCATCCATTGGGATAAGATCATACCATATTTCATCTCAATAATTTTTATCATAGAAAACTTGATTAAACACATTTTATCTAATGTAAATTCAATCCCTTTCTTAAATCATGAAATACGGTAAGGATAAGGATCCTTTTTATATTGTAGACCTATTTTCTCTACCATTTATTTAAAAACCATATTTTGACAAATACCACCATCTAAAATTACTTTTCGTATCTTACCTCCTTAAGTGAATCTTAGAAAAATATTAAAATGTAAACATGAATCACCACCTTATTATTTTGCACCTATTCTTTCCTTGGATCTATTATTGTTCTCCTCATCATGATATTTTCTCATATATCTATTATTGTACCTTCTATATTTTGTTATTTTATTTCAACCTCAATCAAATTTACTCTTGGGTGATCCTCTCGCCTCATTTATTATTCATGATAGTGAATACACTCAAATGATATGTGTCCTTATTTTCCATGTCTATAACAAACATAAGATCAATGTGGACCATTCCATTCTATACCACCACCATAGATTCTAACTCTTTGAAATCATCTTCCTCTTTGCTTATATTTAAACCCTTGTCTATTATAATCTTGTTTTTATGTACCACAAGATGATTCCCCTCTAATGGTATTAAACCCACCTCTAGCGTAATTTAACCCACGCCATCCCTTATTGGAGATGATTGTCCTCTTTTTGGCCCTTTTGATCTTCTAAAACCCTACATATTTTTCTTTTATTCTACCTTAAAATCTAATGGTAAGACTCTTACATGTTGTTTATTCTATGCATGCTCAATTAATATTGAATATAAAACTTTAAACCATTTAAACACCTTTCATCCATTTTTTTATTTTGTTTCATTATTCTCTAATGGTACATATACATTGGATTACTCATCTTTTAGTATTTTACATTGTGATATTTTTTTTTTAATATTTTGTGTATAGTCTACAGAAATAAATTTCTCTTAGCTTCTTCCCCATCTTATTCTAAGTGTTTATCTTTTCTTTACCCTTTCTGAAGGTGATCCCACCAAATCATTGCATGATGTTTCAATTTCATGCAAGAAAACTTTAATTTATTTTCCCATTTTAGGCTTCTCCATTCTAAAACTTTTCCATACTATTTAACTAGTCTATCAACTCCTTTGGTTTTAAATTACCTCCATACTCTAAAAATTCCACATTGATTACTATGTTCCTTCCCTTTAAGGCCCTAACCATCCTTTATTTCACTGATGGTGATTTTTCTTGTTCTTCCTCTCCTTATTAAATTTATTCTTCATGGTTTGTTTCTTCCTTTGTATTTGATGTGTGATAATTATAGTCAATTGTTCAACTTGCCTATACAATTGTTGCATAGATTTGTTTATTTGTACAATTCATCTTCTTACTCTTGGAATATTTTACACATGTTATTCAATCACATAATTTCCTCCCAAAATATAGTTTTAAAACAAAATAAAAATTAACAAATATATTACCTCTAAGATTCAAACTTGCTCTGATACCAAATGATGAATCCAAGAACTAATAAAGTGAAAAATCTAATAGGTATAACCTAGCATTTTGTGAAACAATAATATTTATTAATTCTTATTGAATGAATTAAAATAATCACATAACAATATTTAAAAAAATCTCAACTCAAAATTGGATTTGCCATGCAAAACTAAAAAATATTTTTTTTAATAAATCATAAATATAATTAAAATTAAATGACACTATTATTTTTAGTAGCTATTATTTTTAGTATATTTTGTCTTCATGCAAGTTCATCAACCTGTATTTTTAGTAAGTTTTAAATGCAAGATCAAATGGACCTAAAAACATCCATTTAACCTCTACACACTAAAGTCAAACTAATGGATGATTTTTAACTTTAGTGCATGTCTAGTTACAAAAATAACCAATTTTAAGATTCTAGAATTCCCAAAAAAATGCTAAAATGTAATTTTAGACCATTAGATGATCATTTATGGCCTTTAGAATATATATATAAAATGACCCTAATTGTATGGCATTTATTATAATAATATTATCCTCTTCGATGCCATTATTTTTCCATAAATGAGAGCTCAAAAAGGGTTTCCAGATCAAAAGTTATGACCTCTAGAAGATATGTGTATTTATTAAACATTTAGTCACATTGGGGTGGTTAAGGTTAGCTCAACCCTTCCATTTCACCCTTTCATGATTTTAAAATTATCATACAATGAAAATTTAGGGTTATAATCAAAGAGAAGGTAAACATGGATATTCACGTATATTATCAGAAATAAGAACACATAAGAATCCTCATGAGATAAAGGCAGAGCAAGTGACATTATCACATATCATAAAAAATACATAGAACAAATCCACACTCTAATAGATTGTGTCGTAGTAGTAAAACCATCAAAAAAGTGTGAACTTGTTCAAACTGATGCAAACTCTCTGTTTCTATACATGAGCACTCATAGGATCTATTTTTAATTACTATTTATGATTGCATCCATCTATAAACCTATATAGACTTGGAAAAAGATAAATACATAATTCATTTAGTGTTTTCCAAAAATATAAAGTTACTATATTTGGATGGTTAGACTCAAATTTATTTAGTAGTTGTATATCTTAAATAATCTAACTCATTCAATAGATTTATGTTATTAGGTTCACATAAATCCTAAGAAGGATAAAACATATTGGTAAACTAGATCCTAGTCTTGAACACAAGAAATCCCTATATTCCTTAGGGTTTCTTTCTATTTTTATTAGGGCTTTAGATTTTTACCTTGGATTTTTATTTTTAGGTCTTATTTTAAATTTCCTTTTATCCTATGTATACAAATCTAAAGTTTTCCTCTTTTTCCTTAGGGTTTCATTCTTATTCTCCTAGATTAGGGTTTCCTCTATTAAGTTTTTTCCCTTTTTGGATAATATTTGAACTAAAATGGCTCTATTTTCAAAAAGATTGGAGGTTTTTGTTAATTATATGTATTGGACCAAAAATCATATATTTTTAGCTAAAATTATGTACGGGTTTTCTATAAATATCATTTTATTATTTTTAGTAAATTTTATCTAGAGGACAAAGGGTACATCTATTTTTGAAAAAAAAATATGGGTTTTGTTTATCTACTAATTTGTATGAAAAAGACCCTATGTTTTCAAAAATTCATCATGGTTCTATTTATATGGTTAATTATTTATTATAGATGACAATAATAGATATTCATAGTGTATATTTTCTAATTCAATCAATTATTGTTAAAATTACATGTATTTGGCCTAAAATATGCAATATCTTTCATAATCATGTAATGAAATGGATAAAATTCATGTACAATTAAACTAATGCTTAAATTAGAGATGATAAATATTTAAATCTCATTAGAAATACATTTTCTATGTTTATAGAATCATAAGTGATTTCAAATGTTACTTCTTTTTATCCCTCAATGTTGTGATAGATATCTCCTTATAATATGGACGTCTACAATCTCACTATCCCAAGAGGTAGGGTGGCCCATTTTGTATTATAAAGTGTAGGTCATCATAATGTTCCTTCTCATCCCTTGACACCCCAATCAACACCACTATTATATGTACAACCTATTAAGGTTCATTCTACTCAAATAACTTAGAGGAAGGTAGTGGATTTTGCTAGATGACTAGTATTACAACATCCATTACATCACATATATATTTATGACTCATAGGAGACATTATATACTCCATCACATCCTAGATTGGTGTTATATAGTTATCCATGCATTCCTTAGTGAAAATTTTACATTATACTATTATGCATCATATTCCACATAATAATGTAGCTCATATAGTTTTGTACCATATACAAGATCATATGGTTGATGATAACCATGATGGGTATGACAAAACAAGAGTTATTTTTCATATTATGACTTAGATACACACATTACTATTCAGACATGATGGGTAGCCATGTTTGATACATGACTTACATTTGAGAAACTCATTGATGAGATCATTGGGTAACATTGCATAATATTTAAAACTTGGATTTTTAAAAAATAAATAAAAAACAACCAAAATGAGGACCTATGCATAACATGTATTACTTATTTACATGACTTGTTTATGATTTATCACATATAATACATTATGTATCTATTTTTTTCTGTACACATGTTTCATGATATATATGAGTGATATGTAAGACATAAAGGACATATATGACATGGACACATAAATGCATGACTTTCTTAAACGTAAGAGCCACCTTTTCTACATTAGAGACATGCTATTATTAGGAGAATACAACTACTTTATAGAGGTTTAATCTTTATATGATTCTTTCCGTTGATCATAATGAACTAATTTATGTAGATTATAATTTCTTTTCTTTGACTCATACTACTTAGATCGCTATTTCACTAGATATTTTATTTCTATGTATGTGATGATGACATATATTGATTGCGTAGATTAGTCTTGATTATTCTATATATATGATTGATGTTGTTGTTTTTTCTTGTTTGACTATGATTTTTGAGCATTACATTGCCCATTTTGTGTGTGACATTAGATTGTCCATTGTGTGTGTGATATTAGATTGTTTACTGTGTGTGTGACATTAGATTTTCCATTGAGTGTGGCCCTTGGATTTGTGTGACATTTGATTTTTCATTGTGTGTGACTATTTGAATATGTTTTTTATATGTGGATAAATCTAGGATTGTCTGTTGAGCTCGTTAGTGTTTTGATTTATATCACACATTCTTCTTCTTATTTATTAGTTATTTTATGGATATATCATTGTTATTTGATTATTCATTGATTTTCACAGTGATATATCTATTTTCACATGTAAATTTTATGATTAGGATACATATTCCATACATACTTAGATGCTATAATCCTATTATGATGACATATTCTCCACATGTTATTATATGCTTTAAAATGCTTACATATTTTGTATATAACATGATGCCTTTAACTGCAATCTTTTGAGATAATTAATTATTAGGATTCATTCCTCACATCAAAAAATTGGGATACAAAATGGTTTGTCTTAGATATTAAGCCTTCAAAATCATAGCAAATTCATATTTTTGGGCACATATTATTTCATATTATAATATTTACTCCTATTTCTAACAAATTTGACTCAAAATGGGGACATATGTATGTCATATGTCATAAATTTCATATGATTATGGTATATTTTACATATTTTGATAGATTATTACATAGATTATATGATTCAAATTACATTAGATATTGCATTGGGGGCATATGTGTGGCATACATTCATAGTTTCATAGATATCATGATATATTGGCACATGTTATATGAATTAGGTTAATTATATTACCATAAGGAATAAAAATTCATGTCATTATTTAATCAGTATTAGTCTAATTTTATTTTAGAGACAAATTATACTCAGGTGTTACTTAGATTAAATCATATAATTAGTCTACAGTGAATGATTCACAAACTTTACATAGATCCTCTAACATTACTTAGAAATTTGTCATATTTACTAAAACCCATAGTGAATTCCATTTCCTCTATACATAAAATAATTTGTAGGAAATTCTGTATTTGAAATGAGTCTTTGGTAATATTTAGTTTAACCCGTGTTTTTACTCATGTATCTCCAATGGGGCATGATCACCCCATTCTCCAAGTGACCAAAAGACAAGCTTGGTTTACGTGCATACATGTGTATTTTTTACTTTATATTTCATTTCACATATGTTTAATTTTGTTACCTTTTTACATCATAACTACATATTGATTTTTATATGTTTCATTTTAATTTTGCATGCAAAAAGGTGCAACATATAGTACATACTTGAGCACACCCATCATGATTTTTCTTAGGTATCACCTTATATCTTTTTAATCTAGAAATTACATTGCTAGAATAAAATGGGTAAAAATTTAGACACTCATGTTTGGTCTTAAACACTAAAAAATTTGTAATTTGTCTAAACTTTAACCTAATTGACTTATGCTCACATACATGACTCTTATTCACCATTCCTCCTAGACATTCTTTCATATGAAATCTTAACACCTCAAAATTATACTTACCATTACACAATATCTTCCTAGTCTCTACCCAAATAGATTCATATTCATCTCAAATTATCTCTTGACTTTAGGTTAGTGTTAATTTTTCCTAGATAGGTCTACCCTTGTGAGACAGGTCCACCACCATAGAATTTTCCACTTAGGGCAAACTTGTCCCCATGTATTTTAATGCCTAGTTTTCAAAATTAAAATTTCTAACATTGTTTAGCTTGAACATTTCACTTAACAAATTGGATGAAATCACCCAAAGAGTTAGCTATATAAACATATTAATCCTAAGCATTTACCTATTTAGCATATATATAGAATATATCTAGCACCTAATTTCCACATATATAGCTATCACTAGAATTCACCCCCCAAAGGATAAATCCCTGATCCAACTCTAAATATCATTTTCAAGGTTAAGTCACAAGTTATCAAGGGTTGAAATCCATACATAGTTTTATACTACATATTAGCATTATACAAGATTGCACACATTCAACTACGTGGGATAACTATGTCTAGTTTGACTTCCATTTTTAGATTATTGGATACATATGAAACACTTAGTTAAAATTAGGTGGATAAGGATATCTCAACCCTTCACTTCCATTGTTTTTTTTAATTTTTACAATTTTCATACACTACATAACTAGGGATTGAAGCAAAAAGAATGAAAACAATGATATTTGTGTAGATTTGTAGAAATCATAACACATAGGAATCCTCATTAGACATAGGAAGAATGTAAAACACCATCATAAATTGAAAAAATACCTATGATAGATCCACACTCTAGTAGCCATTGTCATGAGAACAAAACTACCCATGAAGTGCAGACTTGTCATAGCAAAATCTTTGATTCCAAATCTAAGCACTCATATACCATTTTATTTTTTGTCTATATTATTATATCCATATAAAACTTGCATAAAATTGAAATAATATAAATATATCATTTATTTAGTATTTTACAAAAACAAGGTACTATATTTAGCTAGTTACACTTATATTTATTTAGTGATTGTGTATATTAAGTAATTTAATTCACTCAACAATTTTATGTTATTAGGGTCATTTAAATCCTTAAAAAATAAAATAATACCCTCATAATTGGATATGAAAAATAATTAATTACGTCTTGTTTTCATAATTATTATAATTACACATGTTTGACATACCTAATTAATTTATTATCTTAAGTTTTATTGCATGTAGTGATAATTCATTTATTTAAACTACATTTTAGTGAACTTGCAGTATATTTTATGATATTTATATCACATATGGTTATGAATTTCATATATTATGTTAGATCTCAAACATTATAGTTTTTCTAAGGTTAGTTGCATTGCATTTTGTTAGATCTAGAACCTCTAACTTTATTTTACATGATTTTCTTGATCCAAATCCATAGGTTATTTTCATTTTTTTAATTATTCAAATTTTAGTTTGTTTTTTCATGTGCTATGATTTTATTATACCGTTAATATTTCATTATGAATCTAATATATAAGTTTTTGTAACCTTACACATTTGACGAATATGTTTTTTTATTGATTATGTCTATAAACTCCACATTTTTGAAACATCCTCAAATATAAAAAACACACTTTGGATATTTATGACTTAGGATGATGTAATAATATATTATTTATAAAAATATGTAACCTCTTATTTCATTTGATCACAATCATAAAACCAATAGAGAAAACTACTTAAGTTAAATCTTGTGCACACTAAAAGTGGGTGTAAACATTTTATTAATATCAAAATGAGAAAGTAAAAAAAGGGTGCATGAAATTTGTTAAAAATATTGATACAATGGTAATTATATTTATTTAATTAAATTCACTCAATGATTTACTATGACTACTTACCTAATTTTACCTTTCCATCTTATATATGGGACACCCATAATGCCTACTATCTTTTTTAATAACAACACCTAACGGATTTAGTAAAGAGGCTTTATAAAAGAATAATTTACACTTTCAAATTATGTTATTATATAACTTAAAACAATACTAATGACTCTGGATAAATTTCTAACAAAACCTTCAATGATTCAATGTCATCTCTTTTAACATTTATCAAGTAGTTTTCTAAATTTCTCAAATTTCATTATCAAAGGTTTTCTTGAAAATGTTATTTGTATTGATTATAAATTTTTATTAGACACAAAAATTAATAAATAATGACAATTAAAAACTCATGTGTTTATTATTTTCATAGAATATTAGATTATTTGACATCTTTAGTGTAGGATAAATCTAAGACACTCAAAGGTCTTCAAGAATGTGTCAAAGATATACTATATCTCTAGATGCATTCTATGATGTAATATAATCTGATTATATTGATGAATTTCTCATGATATTTTAATTTTTAAAACACCATGAATGGAATTTAAAACCATATGCATAATATAATTTTTTTTGGAGATCATTTCATCCACACAACCACCATAGTCTACATCATAATATACAAAAAGATTGATTTTTTTGGGAACACAAGGCCATACTTATTCATTTATTGTAATTAACAAAGTACTCATTTAATTTATTTCTAATTAGTTTCCCTAGGCTCATGGATAATTATGGATAAAATACTCACAATAAAAGAAATTTTTGACTTAGTGGTCATTAAATATATCAATATTCTCACTAATTTATATTTTATGCCATTAGAAAATTCACCTTCATTATCCTTTAAAAAAATGACTTTTCATAAGTATTAGTGTAGGTTTTAACACATTCATATCAAATATTTATAACAACTTATGAATATACTTAGTTTATGATGAACAATTTTCATCTCATACCTTTCTTTTAGTTCATTTTTCATAGTCATGTTGTGTTTTCATCATTCCCTATGATAAGAAAATCATCAAAATATAAAACATGAATAATAAAATTATTTCCTTGCACTTAAATATAAAATGTATAATTTGAATCACTGTGCACACAAATTATTTGCTACAAGTACAAATCCATCTTTTCATACCAAGCACTTGGTGCTTGTTTTAGCTCATACACATATTTATAAGTGACACACATTATGTTGAACTATAAGTAACTTAAAGAAATGTGGTTGTACCATGTATACTTATTCATGTACATCACAATTCAAAATGACACTCTTGACATCCATTTGATGTACTTTGCACCAATTTTGTGTTATTAGTGCAATAATCATGCAAATAGTGTACCACTTAGAAGTAGGTGAATTGTTTTCATCATAATCTATACTTTATTGTTCCTCATAACCTTTTGAAAAAATTAGTTCCTTATGTTTATCAATGGAACCATCAAATTTATTCTTAATTATATAAATTCACTTTCATATAATGGGTTGAATATGTGGATTATGATCAACAAGAACCCAAAAATGATTGTTCATTATAATATCATATTGAAATTGCATATCATTTTTTGAAAGGTTTCTTGTAGATGCCTCTTCAATAGTAAATGGTTTGGATAAGGAAGTGTCGATCAATGTATAATTTTCATAAAATTTCAGAACCTATTTATTAACTTTGTCTAATTTTAGGTTAAAAAATATTTTGAGACCATTTAGGATAATTTTATAAATTATCAATATCATGAAAAAAAAAATTATCTACCTATGAATCACCATTGTGATTATCTATTTATGGAGAATAACAAGTAGCTTATGGATTTATAAAATATTTGATATCTTATAAATTATCATTTCACAAATAATTATAAAAATATGTAGTGGAAACTTGTGAAATAATAGTAATTGAAGAAACACTCCCAGTTGATTCAAATCAATCTCATTCCATAATCTATGGATATTAGTTATATTTCTTAGCTCCTTATAATTTTGATGTTTCTATATATTTATCTCCAACTTATTAAACTATCAGTGAATACTTGTAGTGTTCATATTCCTAAATTCATCAAAAATTACATCTTTTCTAATTATAATTTTTTTTGGTACCTTATGTAATAAAATGATACTCCTTTTAGTAATTAGAATAGCCAAGGAAGATCCATTTTGTAATCTAGTTTCTAACTTAATTATATGTTCAGTAGGAACTAAAGTATATAAAGTACATCCAAAAATTATTAATTTGTTTACCTTAGGATTAATCCATTCCATGCCTTATATAGTGTTTTTCCCAAAAATATGTACATGGGAGATCTATTATTAAAACACAATACATTATTTACTACTTCAGCCAAAAATTGGTCATCTAACTATTTATAGTACAATATGGCTTCTATTGTACCCTCCAAAATGTTTTTCATCCTCTTAGAAACTCCATTTTTATGTGGAGTATAATCATTTGTATATGTTGTTTGATTACATGTTCCTTGTAACAATATGAAAACTCATTTGAGATGTATTCACCACTATTTGCTAATTGAATTAAGATGACATTCAAACCTATTTATTTTTCAATTAAATATAACCATTCAACAAACTTAGTAAAATTCTCTAATTTTTTCTTCATGAAATGTACCTATTATTTTTGAAAACTCATCAATGAACAATACAAAGTATCTACATACTCCAATATATTATTTTTTCATATCACACATAGATCAATATGAGCCAAATGTGAACACTTATTAATTTACCAATAATACTCCTTCGTAAATTTGACCTATATTGTTTGCCTAAAACATGACTCACATTTAAAATTATCTCTACTAAAATTAGTAAAACCATACACCATGCTAATTATGTTTAATTATTAAAAAAATGAAAAATTAAATGTCCATATTTCATATGCCACAAATGTTACAGAGAGACATTGCACATGTTTCAACTACTTTTGTAATTCTTGTGAATGAGGAATCACTTTACAACAAATTCTAAACAAATTTCCATTCTCAAATACTATTTATAATTATTTATACCCATCTTGAAAAAAAATGATTTAAATAAGATTATTTTCAAACATTATCTTAAAACCTTTATTTCTAATTGTGACTAAATAAAAGAGATAATTGTAAATATAAAACATACCAAACATCTGACAAACTTGATAAGAAAAATAATAAACAAAATTTTAATAGATCCAACTCATTTAGGAATATGCATGGATGTGTCTTCTAATATAATAGGAGCTAGAGATGCTTCTTTGTAACTACAAATGAAGTCTCTTATGTAAATCATATATTTGGTTGTACATGTATTTAAGATCCAAACATCTGTAAATTCTTTCATAACCTTATACTCTATGTAAGCTATATTTTAACACTCCTTTATTATTCTAAAATTTTCTTTTACAATATTTCTAGGCTTATCATATTCATGTTAAACATATCTAACATAGCCTAGTTTGTGATTTTTCTCATAGGGGATCCAACATTGGGCTGAAATATAACCTAGTTTTCCACACTTGTGACACCTAATTTTATATTTGACTATACTTATACATTTACTTGACCTCATCCTTGATAACTTGGCTCAAGATGATGAGGATGCTTAACACATTTTTCAATTTCAAAATTATATCATGTGAATTTTTAATACAAAATCATCTTTTCATAAGTTTATGCATGTTTTCATTTTTATCTTATTCAAGTAATATATATTTACTTTTGACTTAGTAATTTTTCATGTTATATTTCTTTTTCAAAGATGCATTGGTTAGTTCTATGAATTTATGTTTCTATATGATTATTTTTATTTTAGTTTACTCATTTCAAGGTTTCAATTTTCATCACTTTTTATTATTATTTTATTTACTTAAAATCCATGATGATTTTTATAAGATGATCAAACATTTTTTCTCCTACTTGATGCAAATAGTAGATGAATAAAGGTTTTTCATAATATTTTAACTTATTTATCTTAATTGTGAATTATTAAATTCTTAGTGGTTAAAATGATTACCATTTATTAATGTACATGAATTATAGTTTCCAAATGTAAATGATTCACAATGTTTCAACACTTTACCATGATGTTATATTAAAAATGTTGTACTATGAATTTGATTTATAATATACTATCACTTGAAAATAAAAGATTATTTTTATGTGGTTTGATATGAGTCTCTATAAACTTATTTTACTTGATTTTTCTTGGACTTAAATGGTTTTATATATTTTTTGTTTGTGTTATCATGATTGTTTAATATGCATAACACACATATTTTCACACACTCATATAGTTGGATAAAAAAATGATTTCAATTTCATAAGGGTTTTATTTATTTTTTGATAGGTAATTGATTTTTGGTGCGTCTCTCCCCTTTCATTAAAAACCAAAAACTAAGATTACAATAAATCTTGGCCACATCAAAAAAAACTATGACATGTCAAGAAGTGGAACAAGTCCACATAACCACAACTAACCAAGAGAGGACCCTATTCCTATAAAAAACCAAACATATCAATGTAAAAAATCCAGCCAATTGAGAGGAAATATATGTAATCTAGAACACCCAAGAAAATAACCCAACCATGCACACTGAGCTGCTTACCCAACCATGGGCATGCCCCTTCACTAGAAACCATTACATCTTGCCTACACTATCCCCACTATGTGAGTGAATATTATATTTGTATGGTTTAGTGAATATTAACCCTTTATTATTATTCCTTATAATTTTCCAATCCTCTTTATTTCATGAAATATTATAATCAACCCTAAAAGAAGTGAAAACTTCATATTGAGGGTTATCAGATGTAAATTCAAATTTAAATAAAATCAATTTTGTGTCCATAATGTCCCCAAAAACCTCAATAATATTATCCTTATAATTCAAATATGGTATTAAAATTATTTCTTGAGTCATGAGGTCTTGATGAGTCTCTTATAAATATTCTGCCATTTCTCTCATGGTTAAATTTGAGGGAGTAACTAACAATACTATAAGATGAGTGGGAAGGATATCCTTCTACCAAGAATATTCCACCTTATTATTGGAGTTGCATATATTAAAATCAAAATAAATATTTAAAAAACAATTATGACATATAAAAGGTAGAGCTTCATAGTCGAGGGTTTGAATCCAACAATGATCCTTGAATTTAATCTTGATAATAGTTGGAAGATCCAAGGAAATATCCATATAGACCAGAATACACATGTAAGTGGTGTGATTAAAATTTAAATTATAAATTTCCACCACAAACAACTCACCCATTCCACTACCAATAGTCTAAAAGAAAGAAGCATCCCAAAACTAGAGAGGAAGGTGTGGAAACTAAACCTAAATAGGCCTGGTGATGAGGTTTTATAAGAGAGGATTGAAATTAGGGAACTAAGGCCTCATGAAGAGAATATGTTGGTCTCAACTCTAGGTATTATCTTGAAAAACCTTTTTTCAGTCATCTTGGGACTCATAAACCATAATGAAAAAACATGTATTGTATGGGTAAATCTCCACATTATTATTCATGAATGGCTATCACAATTCAAAGAACCACTTATGCAAAGCAAGTAGGTTTGTAGAAAAAACTATCAAATATACAAATTATTCCCATAGTTTTAAACCCATCCTCACTCTTGAGTATCTCTTAAATTGTCTTGTCCCTAAAATAAATTGAAGGATTGGTCTTTATTGCTTCCATTGGCTTCACTTCCAAATTTCTTATCTTCTCTAGTCGAGAATCCACATCAATTAAGGATTTGAAAATGTCTACAACCTTTTACAATATTTTAAAACTTTAGGTATCTCAAGTAGAGGTGAAACACAATGCATGGCCTCCATTGGATTCAAAATAAAACCCTAAAATGTCCCCTTCAGCTTTTTCAATTATCACTCCTACCTATTTAAGACCACACACTATTTTTTCAACCCCATCTATCCACCTAAAAAACCATTTGCTTATGCTACTACCACCCCAAACACTTCCATGCCTTCCCTTAGCTAGAAATCATTAGCCTCAAAACCCTAATTCATGCATTATCATGAGCCATGATTGTTTCATAAGGGTTTTAATTTTATTAAAAAGATAAATGCAACTTTTTTAGAAGGCTGAAAACTCATTATCATGGACTCAACATAGATAGGGGAAGCTAATAATTCACTTATGTATGGGGCATATTACCTTTATACATTGGAATATATTTTAATAAACCTAGTTAGCATCATGAATTTGAAGATTTTTTATGCATGAGCCTCACATTATTGCATGTTTCCATGTTTATCTAGGGCAACATAAGGGTAAATTTTTTATTTTTGTGCATGCCACTTATTTATCTATGTTTACTCATTATGTCTCAGTACTATGATTTTTAATATTCTATCTATGATGTAGGATTGTCACACTCTATGTATTTTTTATTTCCAACATTATCTATGATGCATATTTTACATATCATGTGATTGCTATACATACTTGAATGTTCAATATGATGTTAATCATAACATCATTTTCATTCTACAATCTTCTCTATCATTCACTCATGTTCTTTACAAATATTTTCATAACATAGGTCTTTTATGATACAATCATTTCATTTCTAGCATGGTTTCCATGTCACAACTTTTTTATGATACATTGTGTAATATGATGTTATTTACAACACAATTGCTATTCTATATACATGTTACTATTAATTATACATATGCATATTTTTTTTCTATGTTACCATGTTATTTCATGATTATCTTGTGAAACTTGGAGGTATTTTTTCCTTAAACATGTTATTCATTGTTATATCTTCGTGGACCAATGACTTAGTATTATGAAAAATTCAATGATACAATTTCTATAATTTTCATAATCCTTGTAATGAAACTACTTTTCTTTTATATTTGGAAAATTTGGAAACAATTTTTCTATGCAAATTCTTAAAATGCTATATTTTTTTACACTATGTTATTTGACGATATGTTTTCTATGTTTCAATTATGCACATACTTTTTTTTAACAATGTGAGATTCAAATGTTTCCCTTAAATCTTAAAATAGAAATAGATCCTATTCATTACGTTTTAAAAATTCATGTTTTCTTTTGAAATGTGACATACCTAATTTACTTTCACTTCATATCAATTAAAAATGAGCATGCATGTCATTATATATTTTTTTGTAGAATTGAGCGCTTGTTCCCTGATAACTATATGGTTACAAATTAAATTACCATATTATTTAGTGACCCAAATTAATTTTTAGATGTGGAGGCTATCTGATTGATGACACATATAGTTCCAATCCCACTCCAATTTTTATCTCCTTCAATGATATAATTAACCCATGGGATTTATGTTTTTAATTATGGACAAACTTGGTAATTCAATTTGAGATTAACATTTACTTTCCACATTCACCCATATTTATGTAGATAAAGTAAGAGTGTTTTTTAGGATCAAAGACATAGCATTTCAATACTTAGAGACTCAAATTTGTATTAGCATTTTTTATTAATATTTTATACTTTTAATTTCATGTGCACACTATTTGATACATAGTTAAGTACCTACCTCAAAGTGGACAAAACTATAAACACTCAAAAATTTACCCTTGATATTTGTTTAACATTATTATCTTCTAACCTTGATGATGGATTATAGAGCATGATTCAAAATGCTGATTTGAAAGTTGTTCATACAATTTTATCCAAAATAAATGATCTCTACACTATATATATTATAGAAATATTATATCTCTTATTGTTTTATATGTTATAGAAATTTGTCTATGAATGGATGAATGGTCCTAACTTGCCATTATGAACTATTATATTGAATTTTAAAGCTTCAAACCCTTTTTACATATTCTTGTACAACCTCCAAATCATCCTTGTCATCATCTTATATGGATGTCAAGAATGTCTATACTGTATTAATACCTATCAGGAATTTTGACATGATTTGGAAAATTTATGTGTACCACATTTTTAATTAGATGGACTCATCCGTATCTTTTACCTTTATTATTTATTATCTTTGGAAGTTGGTTATGTAAATCAATTTCTCCAAATTTTGAATCCAAATCATCTATAAATAAAAATTTAATTAGGTTATTTAAAAATCATGTACTTATTAATTCTTACCAAGCATTCTCTCTTTTGCACTCTTGAAGCACTTTGTTGGAGTTATTTCTATTATATAGTATATCAACTTATAATTTATCTATTAAATTTTAGGGGTTTTAAAAATTATAAGGAAAAAGGTCAAACACTAAACCTGTTTATAAGACTTACAACAAAAACCTTATCCATTTTATATTTTCAATATTTACTGATTTTAAGAAGACAAAAATCCAAAGTGCATAATTAGGGTAAAATGTGAGAATATGTGAACAAGGTTGAAGACATTTGATGTAGTTTATAATTCTTACCTAGGACTATATATTTTTACCATGATTACATGTATGGTCTTGATAATGATCTAAACTCTCCATAAGTTCACAATACTTTTATTTTCTAATGTTATATTAAAAAACATATATGTATGCATATGTTTCTATTAATTTAATAAATTTAAATATGGGTGTCATAAATTAAGACTAGACCCTAGGTTTCTATTATGTTTTGGAATACTTTATACACCTATTATTACAATTTATATTAAGTTGAAAATGATGTAAGTTTCTATTAAGTTGGAATAATATATGCACCTACATCTGAAAATGTTATTAATAAGTTTAATCTTACTTAAAGATAGGTCAAATGTTTTCTATATGAATCTCCCAAGGAAAACCCAAAGGAGACTTCATACATACTTGAATAATTTTGATCTTGGTTGGAAGAATTTAACACTAATCTTCTTATACAATTATAACTAGCTAACATAAACCCCTCTCAACACCTGAAATTGAATACACCTATTAATACATTTCAAAATTAATTCAAGTACTCTGAAATCCTCATTCCATACAATATACCATATAATTTTTAATTAATAAAGAGTAGGTAATAAAAAATAAACCAAGTTTATTATGTGTAAATTATTTTGTCATTATCAATTTAAAAAAATTATATTAATGAATAATGATACATTTGTGAATTCCTATGAACATGGGCTAATTTTAGAACTTGTGCCAAATTTTCATCATTTAAAGAAACAATATATTGTTAAAATTACTGTAGTTGTGTTTAATATATTAGAGATCCTTGGAATGTTACTCTATTAGGTTTTATATTTTTTTAATTTTTTTGGTCATATCACTAGTTTTTGGCACATTACATTGACTAAGTCAAATTTATTGTGTTTCACCGAAAAATTCACCACCTTTAGGTAATGAGTCAATATATATTATTCTAACTCTCTAGCTCCTACATCATTTTTAGATGTAGTTGTATCCATTAGAACTTTCAATAGTAATGATAATAACATTGAAGTGAGCCAATAAGTTTATTCTAAAAGTATTCTATGAGGTAATGAAGAACCTTTCAAAGGTGACTCTTTACAAAATGTGGTTTTAGATTATCCTAAATTTTATAAAGGTTGTCACTGATATGAACACTTTACTTTGGTTAAATAATTTGTTAGTCATATCCCCTCTGAGTGTATGCTCAATACTTACATGGATAATAATTATAAATCCCATGGTGTTAATCTCTATAGAGTTCAAAACCCAAAAAAAAAACTCAGCTTGAATTTAAAAAATTTGAATACTAAAAATTCATTTTCAACCATGGCCATTTATTTAACTAAAATACCTAGTGGACTTTTCTCATTGGATTAGGGATTTTATGATCTCAAAATAAGTCAAGCTTAAAATACCTGTTTGTATAGAGTTTTCATGTCTTTTTTTAACCCCTTTTAGGTTTCATTGATTAGTTAATTAAGCCTTTATGTTGTTTCATATAACATGAACATAATAATTTATATGCAACCATACTATAGAAACATGTGTGTGTATAAGACATTTCCAAGGATATTGGATCAAGGAAATCATTGTTATTCAAATAGGAGATAAATGTATATTGTAGTGTGTGTTATATATCAGCATGTTCAACCATTAATTTTGAGGTAAATGCTCAAACCATATGATGCATGAATGACATGTTATAGATAACTCATGTCCATTGATCATGGTTTAAATCTCTCTTAAGGTAAAACATATTATGAATATGACAAAAAATGGGTGGACTATGGTCACCAATAAAAAATACAATCGACAAATTCACATAGTCAATAAAAAAAATTACTATGAACAAATCTACCGATGGTTATTTGGCTATTGAAAAATATCAAATTTTGGCTACTACACATGTGGCACTACCCATTTCCCACACCCTCAAAGTGGAAATGATTTTATTAACTTCATAGAGTCAATTTACATCCTCTCAAGCATCACAACCTACTCTATATGTGAAGGAATCAAGATCCAATAATAGAGTACTGATCTATGATCAAAAAATGTTTTTGTGAAATTATTTTAGTCTACCACCAATGATTTAGGATGCTGAGCACATTCAACAAAAATGATGTAATTTCCATCTTTGAGAATTTATGCCTAGAAATAAAATGAAAAGTTTTCTAATAACTTTTCTACTTTTGATGAGGTGGAAAATTAGTCTAACATGAACCTTGAATTTTTTCCAATGATATTTTACTCTTGAAATGTGTGAGGCTTTACTACTATGGCCTAAAAATTTATGGTAAGGGATACTTGTTATTAATTTTTTAAATAGGAAAGTTATTTTTTTGAGAGAAGTTAAAACCTTTGAATATTTATTTTATTATGACATTATAGAAATTTGGCTAAAGCTACTTTTTATATGCCCAACATGAGAATGAACATGGATGGGTGGTGAAACTCATTTCACTATTTTCTCTCCCCATATTGTTAGTTGGGGGTATAAATCCACACATAGGCTAGTGTGTACTCTTTTTCATTTCGATGAGCACTCTCTTGTTATTTCCAATATTTAGATCTCTAATGATGTTATTGAAAGGGTATAAATTTGTAGTGGATTGTGAACAAAATTCCAAATTAAATTTGGCTTCTATGTCAAGACTTCAATATGATTTAATTTAGAGAAGAAAAAGAAGGGATCCTCCTGATGTGGTGGTGCACTAACAAAAAGATGTTTGGTTTTATGTGCACAAAAAATATTTGATTTTAAATCCTAACTACCATTAGTAACTTCCATCGACCATCCCATGGTTTACTTGGCAGAATGTGGAAATAAGAGGATAAAAATATTAGATAATGCACATTTTATTTTCAGAAAAACTCTTCACTTGTGTTGGATATTTTGATTTCCTTGTCAATGTTGTTCTAGGAGTTATTATTTCATATCACTCCCTTATTATGCTTGGAATTGAATGGATTAAACCATAAATAAAAAAATATAATCCTAATTTTATCTCAATACTACATACCTTTAATAGGAGTGGACTCATGACCATATCATTAAAATATGTAACATTTCCCCCAAAGTAGTGGAGAGTTTAGTTAGATTGAATAATGGGAAGTTAATATCTCTTGAATTTCCATGTTCTTCTACATGTACACTAAAAATTTGGATTATTTTCACTGTAAATCACATGAGACATCATATTATGACCATTTATGACATCCACAAGAGCTTGCTCGAGGTAATCGCTCAATGAGGAGATATAGAAGGAAGCTACTAAATGACATTAAAATCTCAAGGTTGAAAATACTTATCAAGTTTTTGGTGCCCAGATATGTGTGCATATACACTAGTTAGAAATTGGATACTGAGATTTCAAAGGATTTTTTTCCTTATTTGATTTAGGAAAGTAGTGGATAGGGTGAAACTAATTTTTTAGGCCCTAAAAAGTTGAAACCACTACCTAAAAGTTTGAGAGCTTTTGTTTCTCATTAAAATGGAGCTTTTATTTCTCAGTCATCTACTCTAGCCAGTGAGGAGGCCCTTACAAGGCATCTGTAAATTGTTTTTTACAAAATTATGAGGGCTAATGAGTGACAAATTATTATATTATATCATTAGAATAATTTTAATTCAAAATATGGAAATTGACAAGGCCCATAAGACTGATAGCTTTCATTGTGTATTTTTTCAAATTCTATAAGATGTTATAGGCCCATATTTACAAAATACATATCTACAAGATGTTCATGCCAATTCCCTTTGGAAGTTAATCAATCAAGGTAACGTAAAGTTTATTTCCAAGGATAGGGACCCATAGATTATTATTAAATAGATTCAAATTATCTTCTTGAATATATCTTACAAGATAATTATCAAATCCCTTACTCTTAGGGTGAGGTACTTGCTACCTCTCATTATCCACCCAAATAAAATTGGTTTTATTCTCAATAGATATATTTTAGATAATTTTATTATAGTTTGGGAAGATATGGAATGGGCTTGATCCTCTTATTAAATATTCTTGTCAATTAGGATAGATTTTGAAAACGCTGATGACAAAATTGTGTGGCCTTTTATCATTACCATGTTATAATCTTTAGGATTTGGGAATAAATTTATGAAAATGGTTAATATTTTTTTAGGATTCAAGATGTCAATGTTTGTATCACCTTTAATGGATCTCAATGTCAATGCTTTGGTATTTTTAGAGACTTTAAACAAGATTTTCTACTATTTCCCACCATTTACATTTTCGCAACAATAACGTTTAGCTACCTCCTTGTTGCCTACACTTATATAGATTTGGATAAAGTAATATCTATAATTGAGTCATATAATTAATTAATAAATGGCCATTTCTTCTAATGATTTTTTTTCTCACACTTTTTGAAGAGGTTACATTTATCAACAATGTCATTAAATATTTAGACATATATTTCTTGGCATCTAGTTCTTATATTCAATTGAGGAAATCTCATTGCTACAAAAAAATATGATATTCCCATCCCAAATTGGTTATAAAAAATTAAGTGATACTAGATTTAGCCTAGAGAAAAATTATAATTATTGGACATCCCATTTTCCATTAGAGAAACAAATGATCTTTGGAACTACATTGTGCAAAGGGAGAAGAAGAAAATGTATTTTTAGATCACCAAACCACTTTCCCTAGCTGGTAAATTTAAAGGTATCTATAAATTCCTTATAGCCTATGTATGCCTATTACTCTTATGGTCGGTCACCATCCAAAGTTACTTATGCTAAACTTGATCATCTTATCATAATTTTTATTTGTGATAACTCTAAAAGCTCTAGAGGGTTTCTTGGAGATGCATGGGATATTTTTTATTGACCTAAAGAGATGGGTGACCTTAACGTACTAGATTCCAAAATCTAAGGCATTTCCCTCTATGTTAAATGTATAATTTTTTCCCGTGAAGGAGAAGAGGATTTGAAAATTTTACATCAATGAACGTATCCATTTTTGTAGGCCAACTTGTAAAGGTCTTGTAATTTAATCACTTCTACTCACTCAAGTTGTTGTCAATATTAAAGTTTCCTTTAAGGCTAAAAGTATGTAGAAAGCTTTAGAGTTGATCAAAACTCCCTTGTTATGGGATGGCTTCTCACTCTCTCTGGTGGTCTCTAATTTTTTCTTATTTTGATGTTCCTTTTTCTATAATTCTTTGGATTAATAGTCTGAAACCTTTTTAAAAAGGGATAAAGGTGATTTCATATTTATTTTGAAAATGGTCCAAATATTAGATTCCTTGGTGTATCCTATGTGATAAGTTTCAACTTTCTCCAATCACCTTGCTTCAATTTGTAAGTTGCAATAAACCTTCTTAGATGAACATCTCTATATAGTTGGAATTCAAACACATGCCACATAGTGGATTTATTAGAAGTGGCCTATTGAGAACCCCTTCCACCAGTACAAAGCTTGACTCGATTATGATTTTATATTCCCTCAAAATCATTCAAGTGGATTCTCTAAATTCTTGTTGTAAGGTTAATTCTTCTTCAACAACATTGGGGGAAAAGGTCTGATAAAGTTTGGAAATCATTTATTGAGGCCAAATAGGCCCATTTTATTTGGTGTATTTTCCATCAAGATTTGCATGTTGGAAACAAACTTATCCATCTTAGTCTATATAATCCATTTTTCCCTTAATGTCAAAACCCAGAGATACTAATCATCTTTTTTGGTGTTTCAAGCATGGTTAATTGGCTTTGAGGGTGGATTCATACCTTTTTTCAACCATTTCATCCATAATTTTTCTCTTGAAAACTGGTGCTCTTAGAGGATTCAACCATGTGATGTGTATACTACAATAAAGTATGGAATTTATTTCATTTTGAGAGTCTTTTTCAATTATGAAAAGAAATACATAATTATAAATTTAACCATTTACTTGTAGATGGTTTTTTAAATTTAACTAATAAAATGACATTGATCTCAAATGTCATGCTACATATACAAGTGCAATTAAATAAGGTTCGAGTGGAGGTGGAGTACCTTTGAATGTTGTTAGACCATTGGGGAAGTGCTTCCTACAAATTTAGTGAAATCCTTCCCAACTCTCCTCATTGATGATCTTTTTCTCAGGGCATTGGTTTTAGATATCGTCACAGGCATTGTATACACATTAGTCACCAAAGTGGTTCACCACATTAGATAATACCCTCTTCAATACACAACACTCTAGGTGGCAAGTTTACATAACTTGATGGGTTGCAAGCTAGGCAACAAATAATGCTTCCTCAGTGTGTGTTAACTATTTCCATACTTAGGTATAAGCCAACATAGAAAGAGAATAAAGATAATCAAAATAATGGGCGGGAGCTAGTACTCATTATTGTAGATCTACCCATAGGTAGAGGGTGGACCTAGAGTGACAAGTTTGATGATCCTTCACTTATGCCACCTCCATTGATTGCTCATGTTTCATAGTTCTTGAATTATGTTATATTAATGTCCTTGGGGATTTATATCTTGTTTAATTTAGGATTTGTTAAAAGTTTTTTTATTTAAATTTAGTTATTTTAAGTTTTTTTGTTTACCTTTTAAAGTTAAACTAGTTTTCTCTTGATCCTTGAGATCAATTTGACACCAAGGAGTGTAATGCCATATCACTCATTTTTTTGTTAGAATAGAGATGTATAATTTTTACTTTTAATAAAAAATAATTTTCAATGAATTTGCTTACATGATTTCTTTTCTAGGACTTGATTTTATTTTTTCTATTTTTTGTTTGAGAAAAAATCGATTTGTTGGTATCCCACTCTTTTTGTATAGTGTTAAGTAATTGGGGTGTGTCAACTTATCTTAAATTTGACATCTATTTAATCATTATAAATCAATTTTTCTTTTTGCTTAAAGAATGTAATTGAAAAATCAATATATCTTAGATATTAGAGTTTTTTTTTTTTATTATATTCTCAAAACTAATGCAATGGTGCAATTAGATTGAGATAATATTAACCAATTAATCAGGGATTTGTGGTAAAGTAGAGATTTTATATTTTTACAATCCATAAAATATATCTAAATTTTTTAAAATAAATTATGTACTTATTTTTACCTCAATTTCAAATCACAAATCATAATCCATCATCAAAAATTTATATTAAATGTCATATAACTATTAATTTATATAAAACTCTTCAATAAACAAATTTATATAATAAATCCAATACAAAATGTCAAAATTGATACATCTTAACATTATTCAAATTAATATATTTAAAATATTTATATTAATATATATGTTGTGAATAATAACTCCTCTCTCCAAATCCAAATTTACATTCAACATGATGCTAAATAAAAAATAAATAATAAAGAAATTCACCTTAGAATATGAATGGTAACTTTAAGACCTTTTATTTTATATTATTTATTCCATGTCACCTATGTGTCTTTATCTCGCCATTATCGAATGCTCCATCTTCTCCGACACAACTTATCATGGCTGGTTAAAATATTAGAAAAATACTAAACGAATAATGGTTCCATTTAGTCTATTTGTTTAGGAGTGAAAAGACCTTTTTTTTAAAAAGTGATTTTTCATTCTTTAATTTTTAAATTGAGTATTGTGGGGAATGAGGAATTGGCTTTAGAGAGACAAGGGAGTTATCATTGACCCACCTTTAACATAAAAATAATTAATATATAAATTAAATATATTTAATATTTTTTAAATTTTAATTATATAGTTAAAGGATTATAGTTTAGTTATTTATTTGAAGATTTAATTTAAATTGATTTGATCTAATTTATATATCAATATTTACCAAAAGTTAAGATTGAATCATGAAACTAAAAAAAAAATAGTGTAAAAAAGATAGCGGAAGCACATTAGTACATCTAAAAGAATGTAAAAGATAACTAAATATAAAATGAGTGATTAGAACATAATTATCCAAAAAAATAAAATACCACTAAGAAGATAAAAAAGAAGAAGGTTCTACATCATGAATTGAACTTTTATTCTTAGTAAAAACTTCTAGAAAAATAGTTGCAATATTTAAAGTGATGAAGAGGTGTGTAATGGATGTGAAACCATATGTATAATTGATTTTGCAATGTTTCGTTAGTTTAACATATTCCTATTGATGATGTCATATAGCTAAAAGGAGGATGAAATTATTTGGGTACAAGCCTCCTTAGGAGACTTACGTTTGAGAAGTCATTAACAAAAGTCGTGCATCTTTGGTAGGAAGGTTAAATATCTTTGGTCTTCATAAACCATGAATGTGTAGAAAGAGCTAAGAGAACCTCTGAAGATGTAAAAGAACCGTTCCACTATCTTTTAATAAGAAGAGCATCTGAAAAAAATGGTCCTTGGTCTCATACTCTAAAAGTAAAATCTAATAAATATGATTCTCTCAAAGGTTATTGTAGTTTATCTCAATATGATACTGATAAAAGAAAATTTTGAGTTGAAGAAGGGAAACTTTCAAATTGCAAGATAATTATAATTAAATAAATCTATCACTCAAGTGAAAATATAATTTTAAATAATTTAGTAATTTGATTTATACCAAAATAATTATACTATTTATTAAAATACAAATTTTTAAAAATAATTAAAATACAAAAAATTAAATTAAATTTGAATTTCAAAAAATAATATTATATAAATATAAATTAAAAAACTAAAAATATTAAAAAGACAAAATTTAAATATACAAAAGAACGAAAATATATAAATATAAATATATATATATATATATATATATATATATATATATATATATATATATATATATATACTATTTGTGTCATCTGCGTCAGCATTAGAGAAATAGGACGGTAAAATATAAGATGTAGCCCATCCACCATCATTAGATTTCTAATAATATTAAAATTTTAACATCTAATTGGGAAAACTTGTTTGTGTGACATTATCATTCTAAGTAGTTGTGGGAGTTACCATAACATTTTTCAAATTAAGGTTTTCCATAACATCTTTTATGATTTACGCTCATCGTATATATGGGAATAATTTATAAAGATTTAAAGTATTAAGAGAAAGCTTGTGTAATATTTAATTAATATTTATATTTTCTAAGTTAAGTTAGGTTGGTTAGTTTTTACACTAAATTCAATTAATTTAGTGCACATTTTTAAATTTTAAAATAAAAATATATATATATTTAATTTTATTTATTAGTGATATTTTTAAATAATTTGATTATATGTATTTTTTAATATATTTAATAATAAAATGAAATATTATTTTTTTTATTATTATATATATTTTTCATTTTTTTAATATTGTAATATATTTTTACAAATTTATATATATATATATATATATATATATATATATATATATATATAATCTCTTAAAAAGTGTTTTGTATTTATTAAAATAGATTTATTTTTAAAAATATTTCTTAGATATTCTCCATTTTTATATGCTACTCGACTCCTTTTCACAAATAGTAACTCTAGAGTTTTAGACATTCTACACAATTTTTCCAAAGTCTTATCATGTTTTTAGGCCCTTCATTATTTTGGATGTTCAAAAATACCATATAAGTATATATTATTTGGGCTAAAATAATGTTTTTAGCATTTTTATATATTATGGAAAAATATAGATTTTTTTGGATTGTCTTAATATTTTTATAACAAATTTTATAAAAATATATTTATTTACAAATGATTTTTTCATTTTATAATTCTTTTTTGGTAAATTATTGAAGTTGGACAAGGATTAGGACAAGCAAGCTCTTTTGCAATTATTTTAGATTGAAAATTTTAATATAATTTTTTATCTTTCTATAAAGTCTAAGTTTATAAAAAAATGATTAGCAGTTTGTTTGTGGCATTTATATAAAAATTTTAGGGAACTTCTTGGGTCTAATTTTCTGGGGCATACTCTTTAACATTATTTTGGCAAGAGATCTAGTCACGTTGCTCTTGTCTACACTTTTTACCGATACTTTGATGTTATATTTTTATCACAAGTATTTAGTCATCCACGTGACCATTTGTAGCACTTCAATGCATATCTTTAACACCTTGTGTGATATCCTTAAATCACCCAATACAACCAACCACCCTATTAATTCATATATTGCTAGTGATAATATATTATAGTAATGATCGTTCTGTAGTTAAGCCCCCAAAAGATACCATTTCCGTTTTAGGCCCTTGTTTCTATTTGTTTTGCTTTAGAGGGCATAACTTATGATCCAAGAAGGTTAGAAAGATATTTTTTGCTGGCATTGAGGCTTCAACATTGATTTTTTATGAATTATTTTGGTCATTAGCTACAATTATTTTCCAAAAAAATTTAGGCTTTTATATAATTTAATCTATATTTTTGAAACTTCTAAGAACCGTATCTTTTAATCGATGTAGTGGATTTACTTACTTTGTTTTTAAAGTCAATGATTTTCATGCTCTTCATAGTTGTGACTTCAAATTTGTTATATTCTATATAAAGATTGTAAGTTTTATTAAATTTTATATAATTATTACTATAACATATTTTTAAGCACATTATTTATAAACTTTTACCTATTTCTACTAGGGGATCACTTTTTGCATTGCTTGGTGAATTATATAAATTTTTGGGTGGGTTACAAGACACAATTTAAATTCTTATTGACTACTAATTTTGTTTCATTCTTTTATGGGTTGTTTAATTTCCTTTCGTTAAGGTTGAGCCTAACACTGTTGAACTCTTAACTCCACCTAATTATCATTTTTTACCAAAAAAAAAAAAACAATTATTGCAATCTAAAAAATTGTAATCAATGTTGATAGATACAATTTAATATTTACAAAATAATATAACATTTTTTTATTATTCCAATAAACTAAATAAATAAATGGGTTTCATTGGAATACATGTTTCAAAAATAAATTTACTTCACATTATGGAGTGCAACACACTAAAAGTAGCATGAGACAAGTTTAATGAATTATTTGAAAATATTAATAAATTTAGAGAATTATAGCTACATATAGAGTTGTCTTCTATTATGCCAAGTGACTTCATTCTATAGAGAACTTATTTTCTATATTTAACTCCAAATTTTAATAATTGAAATCTTGTGGTAATACTAGAAAAAATGAAGAGTTTATTTAAATGGTCCTATCTAAATTAAATGTCTAAATGTTGGAAGAGAATGGAAGCATTAGAGGAATTAGTTAAACAAGACAAAATTATTATATTTTCTCTTTGTCCTTCTTTTTCTTCCAAAGGCAAAGGAAAAACACTTTTTACTCGAGCATTGATTACATTTTTAGATATTTTAATATTGGATTCAAGTGTTTCACATCATATGGCACATTCACATGAGATTCTCATTTTTCTTACTCATAGAAACACTTTATAGGTTTCAAACGATCATTATTTACATATAGATGTTTTGGGTTAAGGAAATATTGAGTTACAAGATGGGTGCATTACTAATTCACTCTTAATTCTTAAGGTTTATAATAATATTATTTCCATCATTCAAGTTTTCAGTCTATAATTAAGAATATTGTGGAAGTTTATACTCACAATGTTGTGATTCAAGACTTGCATAATCCATAGGTTTTAATTGATTTGAGAGTTATTGATCATGGTTCATGCTTGTATTTTTTTGATTGGTTTTAGTTTTGTATAAGATCATATTTTTTCACAAAACTTAGTGCTTATCCTTCATAAGGTGTCTTCTACTAATTATTTTTGTTGAGTTTGTGTTCTTGTCAAAAAAATTCAAGACCCTTTTCCTAAAGGAAAATCTCTATGAGATAATGCTCCCCTTGAGTTGGTTCATAGTGACCTCGTTTCATTTTCCATTAATTATTTTTTTAGATCCAAGTATGTACTCACTTTCATGGATGCCTTCTCACATTTCATACAAGTGCACTATATAAATTATAATAGAAAGGTATTTGAGCACTTCAGGGTTTTTTTAAGAATAATTATTCACTTCATATCAAGAAGATGCATATAGATAATGGGTAAGTACATGAATAAATGCATTTCAACACTTTTTTTATCGAGCATGGTATTCAACATTAACACATAGTATCTTACACCCATAAAAAAAATAACATTACTGAGAGGAAGATTAGTACATTGAGAGTAATGAAAACTTGTATGATATACTCAAAGACTATAGACCCTAATATTTGGGTTGAGGTAGTGAATTATTCCAACTGCACTAAAAATTGTATGCCCCATAAGATAGTGTAAAACATGAATCTTGAGGAATTTGGGACCCATGTTGAGCCTTATTTTTATTGATTTCCAATATTTAGTAATGAGATTTGGGAATTTATTCCTCATGATAATTTCAAATCCATGGAGAATAACATTCAACTACTCACTTTCCTTAGATTTTTTAAGACTGTGAAAGCTTCTCATTTATTTGACCCAAAAAATCATGATGTTCTATTTTAGTATGATGTCAAGGTTGATGAGAACTTCACCTGATGGAGTCTACATATAAAATATATCCCTCATTCAATCTTCATTATTCTTCATCACTTGATGATTCTTTACTCAATTATCATGATAGTGATTTTGTTATTGAACCTACATCACCATCCCTTATTACACAATCTTTGATTAAGTGGATTATTACTATTCAATAAGAGATCGATTATTTATTATTTGATCCTATTGAAACTCAAAATACTCATTAAAAAATAGTTGGGGTTAGTATTTTGATCCATCCTTTTTTAGAGGATATACAAAAAAAATTAGATACGGTAGGTATAATAGAGTGGGATGAGGTGATTGAAGAATAGTATTCTTCCTTGATAAAAAATAACACTTTAGATTTCATTTATCTTGCTACAAGAATAAAATTGGTTTGTTGTAAGTTGGTCTAAATTAATAAATGTGTATTTAATGTATACACACACACACACACACACACACACACATACAAACAAATAACAGACACACCTTATGGCCAAGATTTTTTCATAGGTCAAACCAAATGATTAATTCAATACATTTTATCTTATTTCCATGATAAACCATGTTGAACTTATGATTTCTCTATCTACATCACATGAAGGATAAGTGTATTAGATGGATGCAAATAATGCATTTATACATGGGGATATTCATAGGATATTTATATGGAGAAAATACCAATATTTGTATAGGATTATTCACTTGTATGTATATTTTTTCATTCAATTTATGGTTTAAATCAATATCCTAGAGATTGGTGTGAAAATTTGGACAAATTTTTAATTGCCTCTAGTTTCAAACATTTCCATTTGTACCTATAGTATACATCCAATGGGATGGGGATGATGTTTTGATACTTTTATTCTATTATTATGACTTGATCCTTATAAGAATTTCCCCTTTCATGATAGAATATGTATAACACTATTTAATGGAGCATTTTGACATGATAGAATTGGGCATTACACACTATTTCCTTTGGCTAAAAATATTCTTGTCTTTTTATGGGATATCCATTTTCCATTATAAGTACACACATGACTTGATTCATCACTTTAGAATGCTTGTTTTCCATATTACACCCAGATGATTTAGGGGTTACATTATTATCCAGTTTCACTTCATCCAAAGTAGATGCAAATTATTTGCATTGATAGTTGGTGGGTAGTCTTTTGTATGACATATAGCCATCCTACTTATTATTATTTATTTGGACTTGTCTCCTATTTCTCCAAAGATCCTCATGATAGTCACTGCAATGCTATTAAGAGTATTCTCAGATACATTTGTGACAATTTATACTTTGGTCTATAGTACACATCACAGTGTTACTCTTAGGTTGTGGGATTCACTAATATAATTGGGTTGGTGACATTGATCATCAGAGTTCCACTTATGGATTTTTATATCATCTTAGTTCAATTCAATTTACATGGTCTTACAATAATAAATCAAATTTTTTATTGTCATTTAAAAAGGTGAAGTATGGAGGTGTTTTTATAATCATCTAGGAGGCTTTGTGGCTTGGTATTTTGATGACAGAGTGTGAATTCATCGGGACTTAGACCACTACTTTTTGGTGTTACAAACAGAGTTTCATACAAATTTATCAAAACCAAGTAGATCATCATTGAAAAAAATACATCGAGTTTCACATGCACCTTATTCAGTAGCTCATTCAAGATTGTATCCTTAGTTTAGAGTACATGCATATAGAGGAACATGTTACTAGTATATTCATTAAACCATTGGCATTGTATTTATATCTTCAACTATGATCGAAACTTGGGGTGAATGAAGTTGTCATTTGGGGGAGCTCATCAAGGGTCCTTCCTTTCTTCATTGTTAATATTTTGTATGGGTCCCTTTTGAGGGGTAGTTTCTAGGACCTAGATTTAGAGGACTCTATGCCTTATTTATTATTTGTATACCTTACCTAAATGTCATTTGAGAGAGGGTGTTGGATAAATATTTAATATTCACCTTTGTTTATCTAACATATATTAGTTGGTTTTTATACTAAGTCTATTTAATTTATTGCAGATCTTTAAACATATAAAAAAGATTAACATATATTTAATCTTGTCTATTAATTTTATACCTCTAAGTGGGCCAATCACATGTACTTATTATATTTCCAATTGGAAAATGATAGATTTATATTGAAATTGATATCTTTTCCCATCATCTCTTTTCATATTATAATATGATTTTACAATTATTTCCTAAGTAATACATATAGTATTTCATATTTTAATTATCTTATAAAATGTCTCATTTTTAGTGGAGTGAAACTATTCTGAAGAGATTTCCTAGGCATTTCCCATCTCTATAGAAAGGACCCTAGCATAACAAAACATATAAATCAAGTGACATAAATTAGCAACATTATGGCTTAGAATTTTCAAAAGTTAAGGACACATTATCATGCCTAGATACGAGGAAATATTTTTTAATACACCAAACAAAAAATGGACCAATTCTAATCTCCAACTTGAAAGATAATTTTTATGAGGATGTTATCGAAATCCACATGAATTCATGTAAAAAATAAAAATCATAGGATCCACCAGAAACCACATGTGAATAAAGAATTCAAAACACAAATAAGCCACTATTAAATGCAATAAAGAGCTTCACTTATGAATAACGATCACCTATACACACATGCATACATTAATTACAAGAATAAATACACCACATATTTTGAGAAATAACATCCTTTCAAGTCTACCAAGGCACATATAGTGAAACTTCCTTCTATCCAACATCTCTTAAGCAAAAGGACAACCCAAATCACATGAGTTGGAAGTAAAACATGTGTTTTTAGTTCACTTAGCTTTATATCAAATAGGATGTCAACAAAATAAAAAGCATTGCCTTACTCTATTTAATAATACTATGCATAAACTAATATGATTTCATATAAAGACACATAGAGCACAACTTATTCAATTCAACAAAACCATCTTGACAATGTAAACCTTCATTTCAATTAAACTAATTATAAAAATTTACATCTCGATAAAAAAATGCATACAACATTCAATGCATACTATTCAGAAGCAACAAGCATACAAATAAGCAATGATATAACTTACATCATTTTTTTTAATCATTTTCCTAAACTAGCCTAAAGGTTTTTATGCTTACCACAATACACACCACTAATTCCCTACCATGTAAAGTGGAAAGCATATTTTTTTATAAAGACTAGGTCTTTATATTATATAAGGAGGTGTACAACATGTATTAGTATCACCATTTTATTTTATATTAATAGTGTTGAAAATGTATTTCTAGTGTGGTTTGGGAAAATTGCATAGGCCCTTGATACAAAAGTTATACAAACTAAAAACATTTTAATTTTCTTTATTTTAAAGATATTATAAAAAAACAAGACTTAACACTTAACCTATTAAATTATCATGACCTTTCCTTCCTCATTCTCACACGGGGAGTGAGGGAAACCAAAATGTTGAGCATCATATTCCTCATAGGAAGAATGATTACAATATAGCGAGATCTATACAATGACTAACTTATACAACATCACTCCATTATTCTCTTACAACTCCTTTTTCTCATGGATTATATATTTTAAGCCATCCAAGATCATATTTTGGTGAAAGAAGGATTCATCATGAGTGGCAAACATAGTTTTTTCCATGTCAATTTGGTCTTCATGAAAAATAAATTTCTCAATCTCATTATACATTACATTGACATCATGTATGATTTAGACCATAATAAATACATTTCTTCAATAGTTAGATTGATCATGATAAACTAGGATTTTATTAATCTACTTAATAATCTCATTGAAATTGACAAAGTCTAATTATGTGGTACAATCTAAACCATTTATACCCAAAGTAGCATGTGAGGGTTCCAAATTTCCTTATCCATAAACTAATAAAATGAATCACCACATCAGTTGTGATTATTTTACTTTCCTTTATTTTATTCCATGTCTTTATTATTTATTTATTGTCCCTTCTTTATTAGTGTACATCATGGTGAAGGATGAATATGAAATGCAATTTGAATGGTCGAATGACAACCTTATCATCCATTTAATCTCCCATCTTTTTTTCCATAAATTTGTATGCCTTTGTCTCCTTGATTCTTAATGATTTATTATTTAAAATTCATGAGCCAAAAATAATGAAGTCCCATCACAAATGAGACCTTAAAATTATGTCCTTACATGACAAACTTAATTTGACCCCAAATCACAATTAGTGAGGGATCTTCTCATTACATGATAATCCAACTATGCCAATCTAGGGAGTTAATTTATAAGAGGATAAATAAAAAATACCTTATCATCCCTAACCATTGATTTTACTTAATTATTGAAGCATCTATTTAACCCAAAACTAGTCTGGGACCTCAATGGTTGAGGATATATTGACATTATTGTTTGCATTATTATCAGCCACATGATTACCACCCCTCTTAATGTGAAAATAACAAATTAATATATATTCTTGATCATTATAATAACCTCATCAATAGTCATTTTTAAGTTCCACTATCCCATAGTTTAGTTCATTAATCCTTTAATCATTTTTTTTTAATTGCCTTCAATGATCACATTCTTCAACCCTTTGACTAAAACTATCTCAATGCCCTTGAGCATTGTAACACGTTAAATTTTATTATTTTGTATATAACTCCACATCAATTTGGAATATCAAGATAGATTGAATATTTTCATCATATAACATGCCTCCCCTTCATTTTGGTGTAGGATTACCTTTAGTAGAACTATTAAAATTTAGCTTTATGAATCCACTAGGGGAGGCTTTCATAAAATAAAAAAAAATGGGACACAAATAAAACTTAGCCCGATTATCAAGCGGAAGAATAAAGAAGGACCATAATGTAAATGACAAATATTTACACATCTGTAATCCTCCTTTGTTATCAATTCACATTTTTTGTTTCATACAAAATTTAATTTGAAGATGATAAATTATATTTTGTCCCAAACTCAGCAAGTAGATTGAGAGGTCTCCTTGAACACTCTGCTAATCCTCTCAATCCATAACTCTAAATTATAATTTTTTGGATCTATTTTTTGGCTATTATTTTACTTTGGGATTTTAATCTTCAATCTCCATTACTCAATTAAATCCCTAATGAATTTCATAAGTTTCAAATCTAGGTTCCACTTTTATATTTAAATGCATTTAATATTAGGTGCAAGAGATAAATGAATAAATATATATGGTTGTATACACACTAATATTAACATTTAGTTATAAATAAATGTGCTTATTTTTGTCCCCAAAAAATATCACTCATTTTTGGGACAACATTTGAACTATTTTGGTCCAACAGATCAAAATCCTCTCTCTCATTCTCAAAAATTGTTCTGGGCATTCAAATTCTCCATTTTTCAAGATTTTTCCCATTCTATAGACTCTGGAGGCTTGAAACTATAGACTCTATAGGCTAAGTTCTATGGACTCAGTTCTACAACTCTGCAGGCTTAAATCTACAAACTCTACAGATAGGTTTCTATGGACTCAAAATGCTTGAAATCAGCAGGTTCAATAGGTTCAAAGGATTCTATAGGCGAGTTCAATCAAAAGAACAAGTTTCCAACACTTAGTCATTTTCAGGATTGGTTCAATGCATTGGTTTAACTAAAAGAGTTCATCGGCAAGCTTCTATGCAGTGTTTGAACCATTGAACCATTAAACCGTTGAACCATTGAACCATTTTTGTTCAACAGGTTCAATGGGTTTAAAGGTTCAATTTCATCAACAAGAATTAAGCACATTTTTCAAGGTTCAACAAGTTCAACTGCTTCTAGGTTCAACGGCTTCAAAACACTTATCAAAGAGAAGAAGGCTTGAACCATTGAACCGTTGAACCATTGAACCACTTTGGTTCAAAGGTTTAACGGGTTCAATGGTTCAAAAGGTTTAAAGCATATGGTTCAACATAGTTTGGTTCAAGTGGTCAAGTGAATGAGTGGAACACAAGAAAGTGATTGAACCATTAAACCGTTGAACCAAAGTTGGTTCAATCGGTCGATTCAATCGGCAGGTTCAAGGAGCTGCCCCAAAGCCAAAGGAAAAAGTGCCCTTACGGAGGGAAATGAACCAAGCCAAGTGCCCTTGCAGAGGGTAGCGAGAAAAATTGGACAAAGAAAATTCCTTTGAAAAAGTGAACCAAGGACAAACAACCCTTGCAGAGGGTAGGCGAGGAGCAGATGGACTATTGCAAAAGTCCGAAAGATATTTTTGGGCTTGAACAGTCCTTGTGGAGGGCACAGTTTTCTTTCGGGAAAAGAATGTTAAAAATCAACTAAGGCAAAATGATTAAGGCATTTCCTTCAGACAAAATGTTTGAAGGAATTCCTTCAAACTTTTTTTTGAAGAAATAAGCCCAAAGCAAAGACAAAATCTCACTGAAAGAAAGCCCGATGGAAAGTAGAGGCAAAGTGAAGGAATATCTCCTTCAGACAAATTGGCTGAAAGAAAAGTCCACTGAAAAAGGAAAAACTCACTGAGGAAATAAAAGCTCGAAGGCTGTCTGAAAGATCTCAAAGGGTAGGTACCCTTGTAGGAGGCTCTCGCTAGTGAAAGTGGACCATTTCTCAAGACCCTAAATGGCAAGTTCCCTCTGAGAAAGATCAAACCTTAAAGTTACAGCAGAATGCACCACGTGTCCCTCATAAAGTTTTAGCAGAATGCACCATGTGTCCCTCATAAAGTTGTAGTGGAAAATGCCACGTGTCCCTTATAAAATTGTAGCAAAAGCTACCAAGTTTCATCTATCGAGACACAACTTCTAATAAGTTTCAAAGCTGTGAAACATGTCACGTGTCCCATTATAACTCAACAGATGCTGCCATGTGACCTTGATTTTTCATAGTGGAATGTGCCATATGTCACTTGTTAAGATTAGTGGAAAGTGGCCAAAGCAAGCAAGAAATACATGAAAGAATTGCTAAGGAGGATGATGGGCCTATAGCCATCAAATTCAGGGCAACCAACTAGCCATTGGATTTCAAATGATGATGAACCTGAACATGTCAAATTTGTGGCAATGAAATAACTGTTGATCCTTGCAGGCTTAAGCATAGACCCTATAAATAGATTCAGTGATTTCATAGTTATAGGTAATTTGTTGATCCTTGTGGCAATGAAATAACTGTTGATCCTTGCATACATTGGTTTCTTGAATTACCAGGATGAACCCAGAGGTAAATTTGAATCAGTTGATGGATCATATGTTGTATTCACCTGGTCCCAAAACTAGTTAGCCCAGCAAGCTGATAAAGGAAAAATAGGGTAAAGTTCTCAACCTACAATTTCAATTGCCAAATGAGGAACTTCTTTGCCTTTCTAGCCAAAGGACCCAGTGAGTAATAAAAAGGTAAGTACATCAAGCATTCCTCCATCTCTAACTTCAATACCATAGACCAGTCCTCCCCCTTCTAAAAACCAAAAAGATGAACTACCTTCCTCTGTTCCTAGTCCAATTCAGTCATTTGACATAATCGACCATGTCAAGAAGACCAAAATTCAAATGTCTAAATTTGAATTCTTGCAATCCAATCCTGAGCAGTTGGATAAGTTAGTTTAGTGTGTGAAGAATAAAGTTATCCCTGTAGGACAAGAGATTAGGAAGGTAACTCATGATCCCCTAAGGAACATGCCCATCCCAAATAATCTTTTCATTAATCCTCCTGCTACTCCTAGGAAAATAGAGCCTTTCTATGTTTCATTATTGACAAATGGTCACAAATTAAGCAATTGCATCATAGACTCAAGTGCATCTAACAAAATCATGCCTGCCAAGGTGGTAGAATATCTTAGACTCACGCTGAACAAAACCTTTGGGATATGTTTCTCCATGGAGAACAAACAAGTACCTTGGCTGGGACAAATCAAGGATGCCCAGTTTGCATTTGCAACATTCCCAGACAAAAGAATTAAGATGACAGTCCTAGTGGCCGATGTCCCAACATCCTATGGCATTCTTCTTGGATGAAATTTTTACAAAGACGTTGGAGGAGAATTGAACATAGAGCTATCTAAAGTGAGGATCCCTGTCAAAGGCATCATGCAGAGGCTGCTTCCTGAAAAGGAATGAAAATAGTTGTCACTCAGACATCAGCCCCTGAAGCTCAAATTTTATTTGAATCTTTAGACATGGGTAATTATTTCTTGACCACAGAGGATACTCATGTTTTAGCTGATGAAACTTCTAAAAATGACAGTTTGAAAATTGGTTCAGATGGATTAGCAGAAGATGTGAGAGAGCACAGTGCAAACACAAAAGAATTTCCCCTTCTAAGCAAGGAGAAATCTAAGGAAAGATCAATTTTTGATGATGTTTGGATCCTAAAATTTGATGGCAACAATTCTTCTACCAGCTTAGGAGCTGGAATTGTGTTAATATCTCCTCAAGGAGATATTTTTCCTTCTTCATATAAGTTGCAGTTCAACAACACCAAAAACACAGCTGAGTATGAATCTCTATTACTTGGATTGAAGGCTGCTCGAGATAAAGGCATCAAACTCCTTCATGCCAAAGTAGATGTTGAACTGGTGGTTTTTCAGGTAAGGAACCTATTTCAAACCAAAAATGAGAGATTACGTTACTATCTCAATCTAGTCTGAGACTAACTTGAAAGCTTTGATGCTTTCAACATCTTTACCATTCCTATAGAATTTAATGATCGGGCTGATGTATTGGCTGTTTTAGCAACTCTCTTAGTTCCTCACCTAGACTTCAAAGGAAAAAGGTACACTATTGAATTGGTCTTTTGACCAAGTGTGCCTGATAATAGCAATCATTGGCAAGTGTTCAATAGTGAAAACCAAATCATCACCTTTCAAGAATAAAAAGATAGTTTTGAATAGCTTCACTTCGAAGGCAGTAAGCTCTAGAAATTTGAATCAACTCCTAAAATGAATTCAGACGTAGGGGAAGAATTCCTATAGCTAAAAGGGAATAAGATTCCTAAAGGACTAGTTTCTCTTGAGAAACTATTTGACAAGCATGATAGGTTCATCAAATAGCAACAAATAGATTCAAGCTCCTCCCAGGAGTTTGATTAGATAAATTTGGGTACCAAGGAAAATCCCAAGATGGTGAACATTGGGAAGTGTTGTACTCCAGAGGAGAAACTCAAATTTACTGACCTGCTTTGCCATTACATGGATGTTTTGGCATAATCTTATGATGATCTGAAGTCACTCAAGCCTGAAGAAATTCACCATGAAATCCCTCTCAAGGATGGTTTGGTGCCTTACAAGCCAAAATCTTGGAAATATAATCCAAAGATATTAGGTACTATTCTATCTGAGATACAGATAATGCTGAATGCTAGGATAATTTTCCCAATCCATCATTCCACATGGATTGCCAACATAGTCCCTGTGAGAAAGAAGAATGGCAAAATTTGCATCTATGTAGATTTTAAGAATCTAAATCAGTCATCTTTAAAGGATAACTATCTTTTGCCCATCATGGATCAAGTACTCTAGATAGTGACTGGCTCAGAGATGTTATCAATGCTAGATAGCTTCTCATGATACAATCAAGTTGAAGTTAGTGAAGTAGACCAACACAAGACTGCCTTCACCACACCTTGGGGCACATTTGCATATAAAGGATGCCTTTTGGCTTGATAAATGTTGGCACCAGCTTTTAGAGAGAAATGGACATTTCTTTCAAGGATGAGATGGGTAAGTTCATTGTAGTTTATCTTGATGACTTGACCATATTTTCTAAGCATCGCCCAGATCATATACGCCACTTGCAACAAGTGTTGGAATGCTACCGCCTGTATGGCATTTCCTTGAACCCCAACAAGTCATTTTTTAGAGTAACAGAGGGGAAATTTATCAAACACATTATGTCCAAAGGAGGCATAAAGATTGACTCAGACAGAGTCAAGTCTATTCATGAGCTTATCTTGCCTACAAGTAAGACTGCTATTCATTCTTTCTTCAAAAAGGTGAATTTTTTATGAAGATTCATTCCTGAGTTTACTGAGAAGACTCGTCATATTGTGAACATGATGAAGGGAAAGGCCACCTTTAGCTAGACTTAAGAAGTCAAGTCAACATTTGAGGATATCAAGAATGCCATTGCCCATGCCCCAATTTTGGTTTGTCCAGACTACAACAAAGAGTTCATCATATACGGTTATGCTTCTAAACACACACTTTCAGTAATTTTGGTTCAATATAATAAAGAAGGTATGGAATCTCCCATTTTTTTTATGAGCTTCCCTCTCAAAGATCATGAGCTAAAGTAATCAAATATGGAGAAGCATGCTTATGCATTGGTGAAGGCAGTCAAGCATTTCCACTTCTACATCTTGAACTCTCACACTACTACCTTGGTTCTTGATACCACGATCAAATCCATACTAACTCAGTAGGAGTTTGGGATGAAAAGAGGTAATTGGATTGAAAAGATATAGGAGTTTGGTCTAGTCATCAAGCCAACAAAGCTGGTTTGGGGAAAAGTCCTATGCCAATTAATTGCTGATAACAAATTAGAAGAAATAGAGCATGAAGAAGTAGAGGTGGAAGACACATCAACAATCCTCTTTATCTCCACCACAAATGAGTGGTATTCAGGCATTGCTCATTTTCTTACTTATGGTGAGTGTCCTGCTCACCTATCTTACAAAGAAAGGAGGACTATCAAGTTGAAAGCTGCCAATTTTATCCTTTGGGAAAATACCCTGTACAAGAGGAGCCTTGATGGAGTGTTCCTTCGCTATGTGGACAAGGAGCAATAAAGCCAACTTTTGAAATCCTTCCACAATCTAGCTTGTGGAGGACATTTTTTTGCTATTGTAACTAGCCACAAGATTTTGTGAGCCAGGTATTATTGGCCTACTCTTTTTCAAGATGCATACAAGTGGGTAAGGAAATGTGAACTATGCCAGCAATTTGTTGAAAGACCCAAGTTATTTGTCTTACCTCTCAAGCCAATGGTGATAGAAGAACCATTTTAGCAATGGGGAATTGATTTCATTGGTGCTGTAAACCCATCTTCAAGTGTTGGGCATGATTATGTCCTTACAACAACTGACTACTTCACCAAGTGGGTGGAAGCTATCCAACCAAGCATGTTACTTTAGAAGTAGTGTGCAATTTCCTCAAGGAGAATATCATTTCTAAGTTTGGGGTCCCAACCAAGATTTTCATAGACAACACAGCTTGTTTCACATCCCAGGAGATTACTCAATTCTATTTTTACTATGGGATCACCCTCTCTCACTCTTATGATTTTTTTCCAAAAGGGAATGGACAAGTTGAATCAAGTAACAAGAACCTGATGACTATCATAAAGAAGCTAATAGATGACAACCAAAGGACATGTCATAAAACATTTTTTGATGCTTTATGAGTAGATAGAATTATACCAAAAAGGGCAATTGGTATGTCTCCTTTCCAACTTCTTTATGGTATCAATGCTAAGATACCAATCACCTTGGAATTGCCAGCATTAAAATTGGCTAAGGCAATTGAAGATCAGACATATGAAAGCCCCCTTGATAAGAGGATCATGTGCTTGACTAAGCTAGATGAGCAGAGAACTATGGTGGTGGACTGAATTGCTACCCATCAAAGTCTGATGAAGAAGCTCTGCGACCAGAAGGAAAAAACCATGATTTCTAGGTTGGAGATCAAGTCCTGTTGTGGGACAAGAGAAGAGAACCAAAGGGGATGCATGGGAAGTTTGACTCCCTTTAAAGGGGCCCATTTAATATTCATTAGATAAATGGTGAAAATAGTTTTTTGCTAAAATATCAAGATGGTATGCCCTTTTCTTTGCCTTACAATGGGCAGCATCTGAAGCACTTCAACTCTTTAAGTATCAGATAAGTTCACTTGTACATATGTATATTTGTATTGTCTTTGTTTTTACTTTGTGTTATTCATTTTCATTTTTTGGAGCCTTTCTTTTTGGGTAGCATGACTCCATAACCCAATGGCATACTTCAAGGCACTAGAGATTCTGGTTTTTACTCCCCTCAGTTGTTCCAACTGGAGGAAGTTCCCCAACTGGAGCCAGCTATTGTCCCCCAAAAATATCATTCATTTTTAGGACAACATTTGAACTATTTTGGTCCAACAGACCAAAATCCTCTCTCCCATTCTCAAAAATTGTTTTGGGCATTCAAATTCTCCATTTTTCAAGCTTTTTCCTATTCTATGGACTCTGCAGGCTTGAAACTATGGACTCTACAGGATAAGTTCTACGGACTCTATAGGCTTAAATCTACAAACTCTACAAATATGTTTCTATAGACTCAAAATGCTTGAAATCAACAAGTTCAATAGGTTCAAAGGCTTCTACAAGTGATTTCAATCAAAAGAACAATTTTCCAACACTTAGTCATTTTTAGGATTGGTTTAATGCCTTGGTTTAACCAAAAGAGTTCATCAACAAGCTTCTATGTAGTGTTTGAACCATTGAACTGTTGAACCTTGAACCATTTTGGTTCAATGGGTTCAAAGGTTCAACTTCATCAGCAAGAATTAAGTGCATTTGTCAAGGTTCAACAAGTTTAACCACTTCTAGGTTCAACAGCTTCAAAACACTTATCAAAGAGAAGAAGGCTTGAACCATTGAACCGTTGAACCATTGAACCACTTTGGTTCAAAGGTTCAATGGGTTCAATGGTTCAAAAGGTTCAAAGTGTATGGTTCAATGTAGTTTGGTTTAAGCAGTCAAGTGAATGAGTGGAACACAAGAAAGTGATTGAACCATTAAACCATTGAATTGTTGAACCAAAGTTGGTTTAATCAATCGGTTCAATCGGCAGGTTCAAGGGGCTGCCCCAAATCCAAAGGAAAAAGTGCCCTTACGAAGGGCAATGAACCAAGCCAAGTGCCCTTGCAGAGGGAATCAAGCAAAATTGAACAAAGACAATTCCTTAAGAAAAGTGAACCAAGGACAAACAACCTTCGCAGAGGGCAGGTGAGGGACAGATGGACCATTGCAAAAGTCCAAAGTATATTTTTGGGCTTGAACAGTCATTGCAGAGGGCACGGTTCTCTTTCAAGAAAAGAACATGGAAAATCAACTAAGGCAAAATGATTAAGGCATTTCCTTCAAATAAAATGTTTGAATGAATTCCTTAAGACTTTTATTCGAAGAAATAAGCTCGAAGCAAAGACAAAAGCCTACCGAAAGAAATCCTGATGAAAAGTAGAGGCAAAGCGAAGGAAGATTTCCTTTCGACAAATTATCTGAAAGAATTCCTTCAAACATTTTGTCTGAAGCAAAAGTCCATTGAAAAAGGAAAAATATGCCAAGGAAATAAAAGCTCAAAGGTCACCCAAAAGATCCCAAAAGGTAGGTACCCTTGTAGGAGGCTCTCGCCAGGGAAAGTGGACCGTTTCTCAAGACCTCAAAGAGCAAGTTTCCTCTGGTAAAGATCAAACCTTAAAGTTGCAATGGAACATGCCACATGTCCCTCATAAATTTATTAAAAAACATGCCATGTATCCCTCATAAAGTTGTAGTGGAATGCACTAAGTGTCCCTCATAAAGTTGCATTAGAATGCACCATGTGTCCCTTATAAAATTATAATGGAAGCTTCCAAGTGTCATCTATTGGGACACAGCTTCTAATAAGTTTCAAAGCTATGGAATGTGCCATGTGTCTCGTTATAACTTAGTGGATGCTACCACATGTCCTTGCCTATTTCATAGCAGAACATGCCACATGTGACTTGTTAAGATCATCATAAAGTGGCCAAAGCAAATAGGAAAGACATGAAGGAATTGCTAAGGAGGATGATGGTCCCACAACTATCAAATTCAGGGCAACCAACTAGCTGTTGGCTTTCAAATGATGACGGACCCAAACATGTCAAATTTGCAGCAATGAAATAACTATTGATCCTTGCAAGCTTAAGCATAGACCTTATAAACAAATTTAGTGACTAGCCAAAGAGGTATCCCAAGGGTTTAGATCATACAGATAAGGATAAGATACAACAAGGAAAGGGGAAACGATGGAGAAAGATCATAAATATCCATGCATGGGATATGTTTCTAGAAGGTAAAGCAGTCCACCAAGTGGACATCGAAGAGTGCAAATATTCAATGGCATGACCTATTTTTCTGCATTGAGTAGAGTGAACAACTGTGCACACATAAGGAAACACATCAAGCAGCCCATATTAAAAATTGATGCTCAATTATAGCATAACCCATGAACATAATTTAAAATGCATTAAAGGCATTGAATGCATCATAAGCCATTTTTGTGAAACAAAGTGCCCAAGTCTTTCTTGGAGCACTATATATTGGACTCTCTCTAATTATTTTAAAGAATCTCTCTCTGTTATCAGAAACAAAACTCTGCCCAAATTGAAAGGCATTTTTGAGACTTTGAACTTAGATTATTGATCATATTTCGTTATCTGAATAAGAAAACAAGTGACTTTTCAGACTTTATGCTAGAATAGCTTGGTTTTTGGGGAAAATTTCTTATGTCTATTTCCTTAATACATTTTTTTTCTATTTAACTGAATAAACAAAATTAGTGAAAATAATCAGAAAGGTGTCCTAAAGCCAACTGTGGAGAGACTTTGTGCCCCCACAATTGCCTTTAGTGTGTTTTCTTTCTATTCCTGTGTAAAGGATCTTGGGATGACTTTGTGACCTCATTATCCTTTGTATTTTGTTTTTGTGTAAAGGACCTTGGGATGACTTTGTGCCCTCATTGCCCTTCGTATTTCACTCTTTGGCAGTTGAGGTGGAGACTTTGTGCTACATTTCATCCTACTGTGTTACTGTGCCCTGTTATAGTTACTTGTCACCACCTGAAAGGTTCCTTTGATCTGCTGAACAACACTTCTGAAAGAAGAGGAGTGCCTTCTATCATTTCATCAGGATTTCTCCTTTGACTTGTTAACATCATCTCTAAAAAAAGAGAGATGGATTGTTTATCCTACCCCTGAGTGTTATTTTCTACTTATATATAGTATATAGCTCCTACACATTTATAGGGAACCTCCCCTTGATGACATGAGAGATTTATCCCCTTTTGATGTAGTAAACTTGCACATCTAGCTAACCAATCTCCCTATGTTGTGGTTGAAGAGACCTATTTTCCTCATCAATTAGCTAGTGAAAAAATATTCACCCAACACTTATGACCACCCATTATACACGCTAAACATATGCTCAAATCCATATTTTTAAAATTATTTTTCTCTACTTCTATTAATTATGATCTTATATCTTAAGGCAACTATGATACTAAATGTTCATATTCCTCATTCCATGTAACATAGAGTAATTACTTGATAAATTCATATTTCTATTTTGACTATCTTTATTCCTTAGATGAGGCTTCTCTTTAAGGTCAATCCTATAGTATAGTCATGTATGAATCTACCAATTTCATCCTCCATCTAATTAATGGCTATTTTCCAAAATTTAATTTCAGCCCAATGAGTGATTCCACATGTTTCAACAGCCTAATTTCAAAAAATACCAAAAAGTCCAATATATAAGCACATGATATACCCATTTATTCACTATAGAGAGATGATACGAGTATTTTATGATTATAATCACTAGAATATATAGATAAACAATGAGAGGAACGAACCTACTCTAACCAATTTTGAGTCCTTACAACCTAAGAAGCCCTAACATAGGTCTAACTACAACAAGGTCACAAATCATTTATTCAAGAACATAATTACCAAATGATTACACCATCATATAATGTTCAACTAAAATTGGGCACACACCAATATAGCATGAGATAACTACATGTATTTTGACCCCTCTTCAAAGTATTGGTATGTAGGCAATACTTAATACATAATTATTGAGGTTAAACACAACCCTATCCCCTTACCCCATGCTCTCATTTATAGTATGTATTACCTATTATAGTTGAGCTAGGATTTGAGTGAATAATAAGACACAATACACTCCTATAGTGAAGCGAAGCATCTCAATAAAAAACCACACATATAGGTTAAGGTACATCTACCAAAATTTACACAAGGTCAAAAACCCTAAGAGATGAAACTACACCCTGGAGACATTAACACAGGGTGATGAAGTCCAAATAACATGGTATTATCCTAGGATAATGTGGAGCCATGTTTCTAAATCACAATAACCTTACATAGTCTCACAATAAATTTACAACCACTGTTGTAGTCATGTAGACCAAGGTTCTAGCCAAGTAATTTATCTCTTATTACTTTCCCATTCTAGCACCTTTATAAAAATAGTAAGTTACAATCAATTAATGTCTGATTATTGTATAAAATTTTTATTCTAATTTACTCAATAGTTTGTATTGATAAATTAGCCCCCTAATCCAAAAAAATTTAAACATTTTGGTAAACTCGATTATTGTTTAATAGTGAAAATCTTAAACTATTCACCTTACTATAGTTTTTTTCATTATTTTTAAAAGTTTACAACTACTGTATTAAGGTTTTTAAATTTACTAAATTCTTTACTAACAATAATCTTTCATATTTCTATTTCACATTTTATGCAATTTAAGAAAGTTGTTTCTACTTCTCTTAGAAGAAGTGCTAGACTAAATGGTAATTAATTTGATCATACTCAAATTTATTTTGATAAGACACATAAGATGGATAAGAATAATGATCTATCATGATATTTAGATAATAATGAACAAGTTGAATATGTAGCAGTGCATGACTATACTTCATAACATGAATAATATAATCAGCACACCATTGAATCTCAAGATGAGTAGCAAGATGCAGTTCCACCTAAAAATGATAAACAATCAGAGCCTCATAAAGTTCTAATTATTAATAATTTTTAACAAATAATTTGTGAATATTGTTAATATTACCATAATATTTTGTAAACCTTTTTTTAAATTTAAATTTTAAGCATAGCTAATACATTTGATATTTCTATTGCTATGGGTTACTTTTCTTTCTTTGCATCACTAGATACAACTTTTATACCAACATATACTATGGGGGAAACCCAAAGGTTTCAATAGGTCACTGTGTCAATCCCTACTTAGTCTCTTTTTACACCACTTTTGGTTAACATAGATTATATTCTTGATGCACCATCCCTTATGTAGATTGTTTTAACTTTACAAACTAATGTGTTTCAAATAGAGCAAGGTGCTTTAAGACGTAATTAGACACTTAACTTGTAGACTTTAGTGCACACTCCATTGGCTCAAAATATTTAATCCTATCCTTTACCAAGTGATTTTTTGGCTCCAAAGCTTACATTTTATGATGCAAAAGGTGACCCTGAGAAACATTTGAGAGATTTTCATGCAACATGTTTGGAATATGCATCCAACAATAGGTTATTGACCAAGTTGTTTCCTAGAAGTTTAAAATACTATGCTCTAATATGGTTTTAAAATTTTTCATATCAATCAGTTCATGCATTCAATCCTTTGGTAGATTTGCTCCTTACACATTTTTATATTAGTATAAATGAAAATATTTCATATGATCATATTGCTAAGATCAAATAAGAATCCAATGATTATATTGCAGATTATGTATTATGGTATAAGAACATGATATCTAAGATGACAAATCCTATGTCAGATAACAAATTGAAAGACATATTATAACAAATTTTTCTTTCACATCTACATGAATCTATTATTTTTAATATGTTTCTAACATTTGATGATTTATGTCACATAGTTTCAGAAATAGAGGTTAAGTTATTGGAAATGAATAAGCTAAAATATGTCACCAACCCAACTTATACTTCTAATACAAAGAATTAAAGTAATCCACCATACAAGGTGAATCTAAAAGAAAATAAAAGTGATCTAAAGATAACCATTAATACAATTTCAAAACCTACTCAATTTATTGTGTTATCAATTCCTCTAAGGATATAATTTAAAATTTTGATATAAGCTCCCTATAAGGTATTAGAAAAGGTATTGGAATGCTACCTCATATTTTTCCTTCCTATTAAAAAGTTTAATGTGATTAACAATCTTCCAAAAGTATTTGATCAACATTATTTTTGTAATTTTCATAGAGCACCATGGCATACTACCAACATATGCATTAGATTTAGACATAAGATACATGATTTTATAGATGATAATGTTATTGATGTTAGTACATATATCAAAATCAAAAAGGCACAACCAAGTGAGAGTAGAATAATGAAAATATTTATTGATCGTTTCCTTAAACATTCATGTAAACAAATAATCGATAAATAAAAAATGTTACATCCTGATTCCTCGCTAGGTAAACTTGCTAGATTATCCATGGATACCTTCAGCTAAAAAATTTAGATTTGGTTATTTTTCTAACTAAGCTTAAGATTTATGTTATTATGGGATAGTATAATGTTGATTATTTAGATGATGGTACATGATTGCCTAATATGAGTTAGATTAATTTATTATTTTAGTTATAGTATTACTTTATGATCTCTTTTAGTCTCTAGGGATGTAGTCTACTTTTGTATATGTGTTTATTTTTTTAAAAAATATACTTTTTTAGGTAGATCCCAGTGGGGATGTTATAGAAAGTGCACTACACATATAATTCACATCATCCACCATATTATAATCAATGTTATATAGAGGCACAACATTATTTGAAAGGTATTATTGGTACATATCATGCTTCATGGCCATCTAGACCACTTATTACATTTGTAAAACATGAGATAGTAGATGACAATTTTGATTTTTACTCTTTGATCATCTGAGGTTACATTGATCATAAACCTATGCATAGTGTTACAATTGATAATAGATTTTATGTGAATATGTGAACTATCACATTTCTTTCACATTTTAGATACATAGATAAGGATAAAAAATTTATAACAACAATAATTCAAGGATTTAAGGAACATATTTAGAGTTGTATTTGTGAGTTCACATTACCACTACAATTTGGTCAATCACATGTGGAAACAAAGTTTATATTATTACCTAGTGCAAGAGTCTTTTATATGTTATTAGGACATCCTTGGATTCCAAAATTTCATATACCTTTTACAGT
>JARHVA010002818.1:2042500-2130000 GCA_037957365.1 Torreya grandis | reverse complement strand
AACTTTTGTCCTAGAAATTAGAAATAGTTTTAGATTTTTGCACATGATTATTAAATATATTTTTTTCAAATTGGGGTCATCCTATGTGGTATGTGTTGTATATTTTACACATGTATACTCTAAAATTTATTTTGTATTACTTAAGATATCATAATCAATATACTCAAATATTAGATTAGGTGCATGTGTGTGGCACATAATCACTTTCTTGCTTAGTTGTGCACTAATTTATGCAAAAGAAATAATAACTCATGTCATTATTTATGTTATACGCACCAAATTAATTTCATATTATACTTCACTAATTTTTCACTAGAATGAATCTTATTTCCTCTACAATGATTGATTCATCTATTTACACCAGTTTTGCATTAAAATTTTCTATCGGGATTCATGCAGGGATTCCAAGCTATTTTACTACCTTGAGTTATGTGATACTGAAATCAAGTGCATATTGATTTTTTAAGAACATTCTCCTACCAATGAGTATTGGTACATTCATAGTCCAATCCAATTGTTTCAATGGAGACTTATCTAAGGGTTTCACCCTCTTTAGTCACTAGTTTTGCACCAAAAAACACAATGGTTCACATACATGAACATGTGTATTCATTCCTTATTATTTTATCTCTAAGCTTCCTATATTTACTTTTAGATTTTTATCTTAAGGAATAACTTATGCATGTTTAACTATAGGTTTTCATGAATCATAGTTAAATAAGTGATCTACATTCATGACCATTATTAACAAGTAAGCTCAAATATAACACTCTTTTTTTTACTCTAGTATTTTATGTTTGCTTCATTACTAGAATAAAAGGTGGTCAAATATAGACACTAAAATTAAAATTTAATTCTAAAACATTGGAATTGTAACCACCCCTTATTCAAACTTAACCTATGCTAAATTTCATAGTTTGAAACTATTATTATTATACTTCTATTATGTATGACCCTCTATCTTAAGGAAACTTCGATACTAATTGTTCTTATTCTTTATTCCAATTAGTCTAGAATCATTACTTGATTGATTCATACTTTTAATTTGATTGTCTCTATTCATTAATTGAGGCAATCCCTTCAATACAATCCCATAGGTTGGTCATGTCTAAAGGCTTTAGTTTCATCCTCTTGCCAATTAATGGCTAGTTTTAAAAAATTTAATTCATCCCATGGGTCATTTCACATGTTTCACAAGCCCAATTTGATAAAATCCCAAAAGGTCCACTATATATGCATGTGATCTACCCATTTATTCACTATAGATATGACAAGAGGATTTTATCATTGCAATCACTAGGATATCTAACTACACATTGAGAGGAAAGTATTTATTCTTCCCAATTCTGAGTACGTACAACCCAAGAACTCCTAAAATAGGCTTGAATACAAAAACAAATTCAAAATTCATTTTTTCAAGCACATAATCACACTAAGATTGCACTAACATATAAAATTTCACCAACATTGTGCATACACCACTGTAGCATGGGATAACTACATGGATTTTGATTTCTATTCAAAGTATTGGTATGTAGGTAGTGTTCAACACACAAGCTGTTGAAGTCAAGAAAAAACCCATCCCACTTTTTTGTTACCTCCATTTATAAAATTTGTTCCCTATTATCATTGATATAAGGCTTGAGTAAACAAAAAGGCATATAGTGGTTTCTTTAGTGAAGTGAAGGCATCTAAATAGACACACAATACCTAAAGGTAAAGGCACATCTACCAAAATTTACAAAGGGGCCAAAAATCATAAGAGATGAAACTTCACCTTAGAGACATTAATGCAGGCTGATGATAGTGTAACCTTAATGCATAACCTTCTTATGTATTCATATAAACATCACATAATGTCATAGTCAGTTTACATCCACTATTTCAATCTTTCAAATCTGAGTTACAACTAAGTGATTTATTTCTTAGTACTTTTCCTCTTTTGTACATTTATAAAAATAGGAAGTTGCAGTCAGTTTATGTATGATTATTTTAAATCTTATGTATTGTAATTTACTCAATAGTTTATCTTAATTATATTAACCCCCTAATCCAGATTTTTATTTAACAAGTTGCTCCATTCCTCATTCTCTCCATAAAGTACACATAAAGGTGGTCCATGAAAATCCATCTTGATCAATTTATCATAAGTTAGAGATTTTCCCTACATTTATAGCCATAGAAACAAATATTCCTTTAGAATACCTTTGAGAATACAAATTTTTTGATCTGGGAAGTAAATAACATTCCCATGTACCTTTTTGAAAATACTATGATATGTGTGTTTAAAAGTCAAAAAGATACTTTTGGCTCCTTTTGAAGTGAGGTGGTCTTCACTTTATATTGACAATAAAGGATACATTTTTAATATATGAGATATATTTTAACCTTTTTTCTCCAATTCCCTTTCCACTTATTGGATCTTAGGCATTCCTATGCAAAGGATTTTTCATTCATTGAAACTATAATTTGGGTGGATGGACGTTAAAATTTGGGGAAAGATCACTTCTTGAATGTAGTGGTCTTACAAGAACAAAGCTTTCCACATTAATAACATGTTGAAATAAACCATCTCATGTTACACATATTCACAAACATTGGTATCTACATAGCGTGTTGTGTTTCCATAGGGATATTAAATGAAGATTTCTCAAGTAATGTGTCATTAACATGTCAAGTTACAGTATCTGTCTTGTGCCTACACATGAAGCTTCATAGTTCAACTTAGAGTGAAAATACATAGATTCTATTAACTTCACTCATGTACCATAGTTTTTTCTTCAGTGGATATGATACTCATGTCACACATAGATAAATGGTATTACCACACAACAATAGTATTATAATTTTGATTTTTTTATGTTCTGAGGATACCACATCATTCAAAATGGATATGATTCATTTTAAATTAAATATCATGTATAGGGAGCCTTCACAAATACATAGATAAGGAAACATGGATACTCAATATCCTCTACTTAGTGTTAGTGTACAAGGATATCACATCATCCTTTGGAATTAATAGGTATACATAAAATGTTTTTAGACTTCGCTATCAAGAGCAATAGCACACTCTGAAGAAGGTGAAGTATCATTGGTCTATAAAACACTATGCTACATCAAGGAAAATAGTGGAAGATGTAGATCTCTTTTTAGGGGTTTGACATCCTACATTGCTTTTGATATATTACATTCAAAATCATCACACCACTGGTTCTTCTTATTCAGGATTATTGCATATATATTAGAGATAATTACTCTTTAATAAAGGGAAAATTATATGTGTAGATCCATATATGCATACACATTATTATTTTTCACACATACACAACATATTTAGTGTAGTGAATAGAGTCTATAGCCTTGGTGTGTTGCCAATTTAATAACATATTACATCATACACCCAATCCTTGCACAACATCAACCAGCCATAATGTATCATCCCTATGTTTGGTGTAAGACTATTAGAACTACATCATTTATATTAAATTTATGCCATCCACATTGGATTAATTTATAATGATACCTTAGGAAGGTTTCTTTGTTACCCACTTCAATTTATTGGCACACCCTGATGGAATACACAACATCAAGGACACCTGCTGGTTGATCTAAACATCAACCTACACACCATTATTCCAATTTCATGGCATCATCTACTAATGAAATAATTATCTTGTTTTCACACTCCAAGTTTGTGCAAATAACTAAGGAAATATTTTGAACTCAACATAACTATTGTTCATGCTCACACATCCTATATAACTTTCGCCACCTATATGACACTTATATATATATTAGTGACACCTTTTCACCTTTCAAAAGACCAAGATGAGTTCTATGCATGCATATGTATTCTCATGCAAATTATGCACCACTAAAATAATGCACATCACTCGTACAACCCTAAAATATTATTGTATGCTCATACAATGTCAATATGTATATTGCAAAACACTCATACTCTACCCATGACTCAACATTCACATGCCATAAATTCTATGCATGTGGCATTGTAGGTGGAAATATTTAAGTTTTCACCATGTTAGAGACCCTTTAGCATAATGCCTACCTAAAAGTGTATAAGATAAACCATTCTTGTATCCATTCTCTTTTTTAACTATCTATAGTAACTAATTTATTGTAATGATATATATTTTAAGGATTTTGAGAAGACTAGTGAGTAGTCATTGTCATATTTTATTATTAGTCACATCTATTAGTAGAGAGGTGAAACACATGCAGACAACATATTAGTTTGTTAGCATGTCATGTCTATCTAACTTTAAAACAAATAATTATTTATACCTCAAATCCTCCATTGTAGGTAAATCAGCTAGGAATTGTATCCCTCTATAATTATATGAACCTGATTTCCCAACCTTTTTGATCATGCATAGTATAGAGAAATTTTCAAGGACATTTATCCCTTTTGATCATAGTAAATTCCATTCCCAATCTTACTATGCACTTTAAACCTATGTCCTTTATATCATTCTTTCCAATGAATAGAAGTAGAACCATTATGCCAATATATATACATTTGAATGTGTAATGGTTATTATACATCTTTTTAAGATTCCATTGCATGTTATAAAACTCTAAAACTTTATATGATAAAATACATCTAGTTTAGATAGTTGTAGTTTTATCTCCCATGCAACATCCTAGGTTATGTGTGTATCAATGTGTGTGTGTGTGTGTGTGTGTGTGTGTGTGTGTGTGTGTGTGTGTGTGTGTGTGTGTGTGTGTGTGTGTGTGTGTGTGTGTGTGTGTGTGTGTGTGTGTGTGTGTGTGTGTGTGTGTGTGTGTGTGTGTGTGTGTGTGTGTGTGTGTGTGTGTGTGTGTGCATGTGCGTGTGTGCGTGTGTGTGCGTGTGTGCGTGCGTGTGTGCGTGTGTGTGTGTGTGTGTGTGTGTGTGTGTGTGTGTGTGTGTGTGTGTGTGTGTGTACCTATTCATACAAGTGTGTGTATGGACTATAGTGTGTGTCCTAGTCCATGTGTTATTCTATTTTTCAATGAACTAATGTGTGTGTTTTGTTTATCAATTGATTACAAGTATGTTACATTATGAGTATGTCCCAGTTCACATGCCAAGACTATTCTCTCTCATTTTAGTACTTTGATGTAGTAAGAAGGGAATCATAGGACTAGCATTACACCATATTATATTATTTATAATATATTTCATTAAATTAAATTTGATTCTAGGGTTTGTTAAGTTGATCATAAGAGATAATTTTAAATAAAATTTTATTCAAAATTAATTAGTTGGGTTTTTTTAGATCAATTATTAAGTCATTTACATATATATAGTTGAGTGATGGATAAGTGAAAATAATAATATTTTGTGGAAAATATATCATAGAAAATACGATCATAAAAAAACTATGAATTATGTAAATATTCATTCATGTTTGAATAAAAATATTGAGATGAAATTTATATTTCCATCATGAAATATTAGATATTATTTTATATTGTAAACTTTGACATTTTTTCTACCTTATCATTAAGTATATCTAAGAAATATGAACCCTTAGAGAATTTTTTAGAATGAAAGCATGCGATATATTCTTTAGATAAAACACATAATACGTGCCCAATATAAAAATGTGGGTGATAGGAAATCACACCCCAAGTAAAAATCAAATGCAAAAAATAAATCAAGTTCAACAACCCAGACAACAAAGTACCAAGGCAAAAGACCAAAAGTAAAAAAATTACATGATTACATAGGCACATACCAAAGAATCATAAATACCACTATCACATGATAAATTATTATGAAAATTACACTATGAGCCCCACTAAATGTGGAGGAATAGGCTAAAGACTATTATGTTTGTCTCCCAAACCACAACCATGGGGAGCATTGTATCAATTATGGGATCAAACCATCATAATTTTTAGTTTTTTCTTTATTCTCTTCCTTTGCCTAAGACTAAAGAGATGAAATAGCCAATGCAAATGAGGCATTTTTCCATTACCATCCCAAATCGTAGGCCTGAAACCTATATGTTCATAACCACCTTGGTTGAATGACCACCCTCCATGCTCTCCATAGAGAGAGAGCTTGTGGTAGGGCAAAGGTGTGGACTTGGATGATTTTTTCAAGGTGGATTGATATTGTTGTCAAATTGAATTTTTTTCCAATTCTTTGACAATTTTTATCATATAAAATTGTGTTAATATATTTATGGTTTAGATTTTATAGGATTTTGTGTTTTTAAATCCATTACTTTAATATGTGTGTGTGTGTGTGTGTGTGTGTGTGTGTGTGTGTGTGTGTGTGTGTGTGTGTGTGTGTGTGTGTGTGTGTGTGTGTGTGTGTGTGTGTGTGTGTGTGTGTGTGTGTGTGTGTGTGTGTGTGTGTGTGTGTGTGTGTGTGTGTGTGTGTGTGTGTGTGTGTGTGTGTGTTTGTGTGTTTTTGGTAAATATTATTTAAAATTAGTACATCCATTCAAATTTTTATTTAGTTTTAGAGAGAGAACTTAAATAAACTTGCTCTACTAGGGTTTTTTACTTGATTGTCTTATGTTTATATGCCATGTCTATCCTAAATCATACCACATATGCAATATTTTTAAGACTAAGACACACTAAATTAAGATCATATTCTCCCCAAAGCCTCTATAAATATCCCTAAACTAGACTATTTCAACATTTTTTTCAACATTAGGAAGAATGGCCTCGAAGTTTGTCCTGAAAGTTTATGAAGAGGTACATATTTTGAGAATCCTTCTTATCGTAATGTTATTTCTCAAGTATATGTTATATAAATTATTTGTAAATGGTATGAAAATGAATATCTTATTAATTATTATGTCAATCACATCCTCTCCAAGGATTCCCTTAACACAAGTATTAGATATCATTAGGAGCCTTTCAAATTCCAAGTAACTAGGGTGTGTAATGTAACCAACATTTTTTTTTTCTTTCAAGGAAAGGTTAAAAATGATAGATATAATTTCCAATTTAAAATATTGGTTCTTTTGGAATATATTCATAATGTCCACATTGATCCCATAGTTTTAGGGTAACCACAAACATCCCGCAAGGTACTAGTTTGTTTCGAGTTACATGGTCCCCAGTCCCTATGTGGTATTTTCATTTAAAAAATTTAAGACCCATATGGTATGTTTTTTGTAATGAAAAGGATAAAAAAATTATTTGAATCCTAACAATTGTTTTTTCATTGAGGTTTATTTTATGAAAGGCTTGAAATGATTAATTGATATTTAAATAGGGTTGGAATGATTTTTATATAAACTCACTTATAGCAACATTTTGAAAACATGTTTCCAATGTCAATCACCTGACCATATGATTTATGACTATCCATTCATGATCCAATCAAGATTTTATATTAATTAAGATCCACAAAAGAGTAAAATGTAGCTAAAAATAACTGGTAAACTATGATTAGAAATAATAAATTCATTTTTGAGAGTAAAAATTATTGTATAACCCCATGTCCAATAGAAAATCCCATCAAGATATGAAAAATTTGGAGTGTGTTATTCCTCCATTCATATTTACTCAACCTAAAGGTCCTTCAACTTCCCCTTAGATCCAATCTTCTCAAGAAAATCATATGTAGTTAGGAATTTCTAGTATTGGAAATGCTTGAGTTAGTATTCATACTATGTGGTAATTGTGTAGTTTACCTCACCCTAATGATGACTTACCATAGGAAGAGAATGGGGATAAACACCATTCCATTTCACTAGGGATTTTGAATTTATACACCAACAATCAATATTGATAAATCATTTTATAGCTCTTGATTCGGAGGAATAATTTGAGGATGGGCATGGAAAACTACACATGGAGGATCTTTCTCAATTAATTTACTCTTCTGAAATGTATGAGGTCTCACAAATTCCTCTCATAAATTCTCAATACATTGCACTTGTCAATTTTTGGGTCCTTTATATTTTATATGTTTGTAAAAAGTTATTTTTTTTTGGTTTATAGACTTCTTTGATAATTACCTCATCTAATGCAACACAATTTTATTATTTTCATGAAAGCATTGTGGTAGTACCAATATTGTTTTTTCCACACAATTTTTCCCATTAATTTTGAATTTTGGAGGAGACTCATCACATTATATTATGTGGGTGATTTTTAATAGTGATGGTCATTCTTTATGAATATTCAATGTTTATGCCCCTAATGATGGTCTTGACAAAATGACATTATTGTGTTGGTTACAAATTTCCCTTTTTCCACCAGCTTACTTGTCACAAATTTAATATGATTAAAGATTTTAAAAAATAAAGGTGTTTTGCCTATGCGGTGGTGCACGGGAGAGCATGAAGCCTATTATTACTTTGAAAACTATTGGGGCTTGTTTGACCCACTTTTTGGTGGCTTTATTTAAGTTGAAAACTATGGTTTACTTTGTCAAACATATGGGCTAACATTGATTGAGATCTCAAATAGATATATCACGTATTAATTTCTAAGTAAGATGTGTTCTCCTTTTGCATTTTTGATGGGTAAGTTGTCACCATTGACCTAGAAGTTATCCTTTTTAACAATAGTCCCATCACATGTGAGTTACAATTGGGAAATGGATACCATAAATTTCCTCTCAATCAATTAGTCTTGAATACATCACACTGTAGCCATGAGGGCACAATATGACTCATCCCAAAAGTTGCAAATTTTTTACATTGTTTTCCAAATGGACACCAAGCTCAAACACACTCAAAGGTGCTCAAATCTAGCCCAATTTACATTGGCTCAAAATTAAATATCATGCCTCTAAACAATTTTTCAAATCTCTTAGGGCTAAATAGGCCAAGGAGAAAACTAATGCTATAAACATAACACATAGTCACCTCACTAGTCTGCTAGATATATTCTCATAACATTTTTTCCATAATAGATTAGTGTTCCAATCCCAATAAAACATGATTGAAAGTCTAGATGTGGTGCATTGAATTTAAGCCATTCAGATTTAAAAAATTACGATGACTATCTCTTTGTGGATGAGATTTATACTATTGTTCAATGTGTAACTGATGATAAAACATATGGGATAAAAACTTTCCATGTGAATTTTACAAATAAACCTAGAAGTTTTTGGTCATTACTTGATTCATGTTTATAAAGAATCATTATGCATCAAATTTTTAGGAGCCATTACATTATCAATAGAGGTTTATTCCTTGATTCATGTTTATAAAGAATCAGTCCTAAAGTAGGAGTGCTAAAACTCATTACCATTTGTACACCAGTCAGCCTTCTCAATGACTCCTATAAAATCATTTCTAATGCTTTAGATCTCCACCTTCAACATATACTGCCTAGAATCATTAGACCTAAGCATACTTGATTTATTAAAAGTTGTTATATTTTGGAAGACATCATTGTTATCTAGGAAGGAATGGAATGGCCATGTGCCTCTCAATAGATGACCATCTTCCTCTAATTTGAATTTGAAAAATCTTATGATCGTATTGAGTGGCATTTCACTCTTTCCATGCTTAAAGCTTTAGGATGTGGTGATTTTTTCTATCATCTATAAGGACTCTCTTCTTAGGGGCCTTGGCTTGTCTTTCCATCAATAACCACATGTTAGTGAGATTTTTTTTATTTTATGCACCATCTAAAAAGGATTCCCTCTAGTTTATACTTTGTATGTTGTCACAAATAAAGACTTTCACTATTTTCTTGTGCACGGAGTCAAGCATGGTTTGATATAGGTAATTCTTCTTCTTGATCGTACCAATTAGCTAATTAATATGTTTTTTTCACCAAGAGCATGATGCCTCCTTCAAATAAGTACTATTTATCCTCAACATTTTTTGCAAAACTTTTGAATATAATATGCAATGGACAAAACCATAGTTCTACAAGTAGAGTATGATGTCCTTGTAGATTGGCTCAAATATTTTCAATGGAAGTAGATCAAAAGGGGTGCGGAATTAAGTTTCTTGGCATTCCATTTATCTTTGACAATACTCCCATTGAGCTTTGGCAATATGTGATTGATAGATTTGAGAAAAATATTCCATACCAAATTACCAAGCCTTTATCCTTTGAAGGAAATTTTTAGGGTTTTTCCAAAATACCTGAAGGAACTCATGTCCTTCTAATTTTTTTTGTTATGCTCACTCTAAATCCTTGTATGAAAAATTATTAAAATTACTTAGATATTTATTCTATAGCAATGATAAAAATACTCAAGGGTTCCATAGATTAGCATGGTATATTTGATAACTTCCTCATGACAAAGGAGGCATGGGGATTATTGATATCAATAGACAAAGTACTACTCTCTGCATTATGTGGATCTTGAGGGATCTTGAGGGCACAAGGCTTTGAAAATCTTTCTAAGGTAGTGCATTTATGTAGGCTATCCCTACGACAAAAATTGTTGAAAAAATATAGTTTTCCACATTTTTTTTATTAGAGTTGTCGCTATCAAAATTGAAGGATCCTTTGTTACTAAAAACATTTTAAGAGAATTTGAATCTATTAAGCCTCATCCCAAGTGCATTAGGGATGGGTTCATGATCATAATATCTAGTGGTCCCTTATCATGATAATTACTAGCCTTCCTCTTGTAGAAATTCTAGGATAAATGCCCTTCAACTTTTCAAAAAATGCATTACCATGGTTATATGTCTTGTTTCATCCTAAGATTGAATCATGTGACCTACCTCACAAATAAATTTTAATATAATAAGATCAAGCTTACCTTGTATTCTAAATATTTAATAGTTGAAGTTGGATGTCATGTTGCACAAAATGGGTCTACATCCTTCGGTTTTGTAATGAAAATATTAGTCAAATTGTGACACTACCTTCAAAAAGTAATCCCCTAACACATTTTATGGAATTGAGTTCATTTTCTTTACTTTCAAGAAAGATTAAAGAGTGATGGAGTTTGAACTCCTATCCTAGAACATGTCTTACTAAACTCAACAAGATATGTAATGCCAAGGCCCCCATCCCTCTCTCTTTCTCTCTCCCTCCCTCCTTCACTCCCCCTATAAATAAATATTGCTTAGGGAACATATCAAGCACATTGGGTTACTTAATCCCAAATGCCCTAATTTTTCTATACCTTGGTCTTTTTGGCCCCAGTTTGAGACCTACCCAAGAGCTAAAAAAACTTGGCAATAGATTCATAGTTTATTTCAGCGTGATCACCCAGAACCTATCAATTGATGAATGTCTTTCTTTGGGTACAATCATTAACCACTAACATACATTGGGTTTCTATGTATTTTTTTCTATTTATAATGTTATTTCAATTATGGAAGTCTAGAAATTTAGCATAGATCTTTAATATTGAATAACTCTCTCTACATGGTTTTTTATGACAAAGTGTTTTTTATTTGTTTGGTATTTCTATAGATTCAAGCTTAAAAATGTAGAGTTGTTTTGAATTTTTAAGATCTCCAAGAGTTTCTCAACTATTGGGGGAGCACTCCCTATACTATGAATCGAGTTTCTTGAGACCAACCATTGCATGACACCCATCCATAACCACCTCGACTTCTGTAGAACCACTCCTACAACTACTCTTCCCCTCCTCCTTGGTGGGTGGTAGGGGGAGAGGAGCCTGTGATAGTAAAAAGAGATTTTGGTAGACCTTGTGTTCATATGCTAGTGAACCAATGGGATATTGTGTGCCTCTACCTCTTAGTTTGGAAATTATTGTTTTAATGGATCCTTTTTAAATTAGTAGGATATGTAGGAGGACCCTAATCCTCTTCAAGAGATCCCTCTTCTTAAATTGTTCAATGTCTAAAAATGACGCATTCAATTTCCTTTAGTATTACTATTTATGCTTGTTTTTCTTACTTCCCATGTAATATATTTTTCAATCATGTTATTGTAAAACAATATTTAAATAATATTTTTTGAGTTATTATTTATTATCACATGAATAATGACCAAAAAAAAATTAATCACTCTTTTTTTTTTTTTTTTAATTAATAAATAACTATAAATATAATAATCATTATGATTTGAATAAGTGATATATCGATGAACTCCAATAAAAATTTAGCAAAACCTGATAGTTGTATCGAAGAACCCAACATAATAAATGACATTCACACGGAGGGGAGGGAAATATTCAAAGGAAATACTCTCCTCCAAACGAGAACATGAAACATGGAATTCAAATCACAATTTTTCATGCATGATATTGGCAATTGCATTTAGGAAATTGATAAGGTTAGGTTGTACAAAACTTTGGTATCACTTTACGGAAGCTTCTAATTATGGGAATGAGATCATCAATATCCTTTTTTAAAGTAAATTGTTTAGTAAATCTTTTAATCGTTTAACAAAACATATGATTGTAATAAGGAGACGAGGCAACTTATAATATATCACATGTTTTAAAAGGTTCCCCATTCGAAGTTGAAAGCTATAAGTAACATTTATCATTTCTATTATTTTTATCATAAAAGGTTTCTTAAAACATATTTTTTTATATTTTAAAAAAAAATTAAAATTTAATAATTGAATTTTTCAGTATGATATAATTTAATACTAATAAATTAAATAGAAGTGTAAGAGATAATATTGTTTTAAAACATAACAGATAGGTTAATTTTTAAACATTTTTAAAATTCTAATTTCTATTGTTATGAAAATCTATAATATATATTATTGTATCAATTACATCTAATTTATATACAATTTTAAATATTCAATAATTTTACAATTATATAAATAAAAACAAAAACTAATAAACATACATACAATAATTAATAAATATGTATACACACACACATACACGTATATATGTATATATAATGAAAAAGGTAATTTATCTTTTTAATTATTTTGTAAATGAATTTTTATTTTTATTATTATGTATTTTTGAAAGGGAGGTTACATATTCAAATTTTATAGGGTTAAGGAATACACACTTCGTAGGTGCATCTTATATACTAAAAGTACGAGGTGGTCCCATATTCTATAAACTACTTTGTAAACCATAAATAAAATACCATAAACAAAATGCCCTACATCATGTTGTTGTTGTTGTTATTAACCATTAATATCTAAAAGGTAAAATTGCTTTGTTTAAATATATTATTAAAAGACTATAAAAAGTGCCCTTTGAATTATTTATTAAGAAGTCTTCAACTAAGATTTATGGTACATTCAAATCACATATTCCTTTTACTTGTTGTAAGATGATATATATATATCTTGTGTTTGTATGAGTCCTCACCATTATTATTACAGAAAGATTTTGTTATTAGATGTTATATATTTCTTGTGTTTGTATGAGTCCTCACCATTATTATTGTAAAACGATCTTGCTCTTGGATATGGAGGCTTTTAAACTTCTTCAATTTATTCATAATTTTGTTTTTGTTTTTGTGTTGAGAATATATTAATAAATGCTTACAATGTTTTGTGTTAAATAAGTCTTTTACTTCGTAATGATTATTGAAAATTTTAAAAATTATTGTTAAAAAATAGATAGGTTTTTTAATCCTGTAATGATTATTAAAAAAACATGAAAAATATATTAAGAATATAATTAATAAATAAATAAATAAGAAAAATATGATTAATATAGTGTATTTTAAATTTTAATTCTAGTAGATGTAGTATTCTAGAGCCAATGACAGTGTGTGAAGATATTTTTCACAATTCAGATTTCAAAGAAAATACTGAGATAGGAGGAAAAAAGAAAGGTGAGAGAGTTTTCTTTGATAAAGTGGGCCTCTTGAGAAGGCCATAGAAATAGTCTATAAATTTATCTGTGAAAAATTCACTTGAGGGAGCTAAGAGAGAGCATGAATATGAGAAGTTTGATTCAAATAAAGAGTTGGTTCTAAACTTGATTTTTGAAATTATGAATCTAGATAAGCAAATTATTATGGTGGACGTGGATAAAAGATTGTGCTAGGATGTTGAGAAGAAGGGTAAAAAGGGTAGGATGAATAATCTTATGGATTATTTCCCTTCAAATTGATGAATGAATCTGTGGTTGTTTTATTGTTTCTTTTATGTTAGTTTGTGTCGTTCCTTTTGGTACCTTCTCCAAACCTTGTGGTGGTTTCCGGGTGTTTGTTAGTTTCTTGGATGATCCTACTTTGCCTTAGATTTACTTGTCTTATAGTTTTAAGGTCATAATTTGTTTGACATTTTCTTATTTGGTAAAGGACCTGTTTAACCTTAATATCTATTTAAAAAACATATATCTTATATTAAATTAAGTATACAAATAAAAATTTAATAAATGATGATAACTTACAATATCATTTATCTAATTACAAATATTTAAAAACGCCAATACAATTAAAATGAGGTTCGATAATATAACTCAAATAATCTAAATCTTAAAACAAAAACCCAAAAAACTAAAATATTATTAAAATAATATATATTCATATAAAAACATTTTTCAATAACTTAATTTTTTTGGGTTTTGATCTTAAACAACCGCCTTTAATAATCTAAAATATTTAGATATTATTTATTCTCCAATTTGAAGGGTAATGACACTGAACAATCACTCAAAGGTAAAACAAGAGAAGAAAAAAGAACATACATAGACAAACGAGGAGAGACTTTGACTCCTACAGAGTACTGCCAAAGAACTTGACCCTTGGGAATGTGCATATCACCATTCGAGGGGGAATTTTTGGGGATATTCCACTGTGTTTGCTTAATGATATTTTTTATTTTTTTATAATTCAAAGAAAGGACAAAAACTCACTGCCGAGGAGATAAAAACAAAACCAAGGAAACATCAAACAGGAAAGACAAAGAAATGGTGTAAAACACATAAACTTGGTGGTTGGTAAGAAAATATATGTATGTAGATCTAAAGTACAAAATCACCTACTGAAAAGTTAGTTATATTGTAAAAGACAACAGAAAGTACAAAGGTTTCACCTTAAATTAGTCTCAGTATACAAAGACTGGCTTTAGGGAATAATTTGTCTGATAGCGAAGGCATTCAGATTTTTAGATTTAAAAAATTAAAAAATTAGATCATATGCTTCTGCCACATGTCAGCCAAGTTGGATCTGATTATTCGAAAACTACAAATGGTGTGTTTTTCCATGTATCAATGATTTTTTTTGGGATGGTAGGTGATTAATTTGTTGTTTAATTGAAAGTTGGTGGTATTTAATTTGGTCCTCTCAAATCATTTTCATTCATCTTTATTTTTATTTTATTTTATTTTATTTTTCTATTATTATTATTATTTTATTTTTTAATCTTATTATGATGTTTGGTTGGTATAAATATAATGATGATAAAGAGAATTATTGAAAATAATTGTGTAAATAATTTTTTAATGAATGTTTAATTATACTATAACATGATTTATGTATTTAAATTTAGAAATTTTATTTATAAATATATATCTTAATGATAGATTGTAAAATATGTTTAAAATATATTTTGAAGTTAAATTATGGAATATTATTTTGAATGTTAATTTAAAAAATTATTTATATAATTATTTTAAAAAATATTTTTATTATTAATTGTGTTAAATTTATTTGTGATTTTTTTGAAAAGGCTACATTAAAATATGGTTTGCTAAAACTAAAGTAATCTTGTCACTATGTATAAAAGGTTAATTTGGGATAGAAATAGAATAAATGGCTCCCTTACTTTGTAGATGTGCTTATTAAAAAAAATAATGATAGTTCTCCCACTAGACAAGCATTTAAAAAAAGATATATATAATATATATTAAATTTGACTTTTATAATCCATTATGGAAGAAAGAAAGTGTGATAAATATATTGTGTACAAAGGATTTTAAGGTCTTAGACCTAATAGACCTAAAAAATGAGGTTTTTTTGGGATAATATTTTGAAAAAAATTATCATTAAAACATAAAAATCAAGAAAGATGCCATTAAATTTAAAAAAAGGAAAAAGGAATCTAAAAATTATAGAAGATAAAAATATAAGAAAGAAAGTGTTCCTATTTTACATATAGGACATAACAAATAAAGCAATCATAAATTTAAAAATAAGAAATGTAAACTTGCTTCAAACCATTTAAAACTTCAAGAAACAGTTTTAAAAATATCAAAGATCATTATGAAATAATGTTCAATTTTTTTTTAATAAAATTATGTATATATGTGATATTTTATATGTTAAAAAAAAAGTTATATCTTTCTGAAATAGAATTAAAGAGCATATGGTGAACATCTAAATAGACATGTCAAAGAGTTTGTGCTTGTGGATCATGAAAAGTAATTTAAACATTCATTCCAAATTGAAAAATCTATAATTATAACTATGAACAATTGATTAATTTTAGAATTTTTTTTTACACAAATTATTACAAATTTAAAATCAATATTAATTATTTTATTTTTAATAATAATATATTTATTTAATCTCTATTTTATTACTTATTGAATAATATTTTAGATTATTAATTTTTAACAAATTATAAAATAAATAATTATTTTAGGGTAATTATTTCTAATTAAAAATGATTTTTTTGTGTTCTTTCTAATTTTACTTTTAACCCGACTCTTGTTTAACACACCCAACCCCAAGTCTTTCTAATTAATTTAATTTTTATTTAATGATTTTAATTCTTAATTTTATTTGTATTACTATGCACTATTTAATTAATTTATGCATACTACTATATCTTTTCGATTTATTTTTAACTTTACACAATGTCATTTTTATTTTTACATTTGGTGTTTTGCTTTTATGGTTTTTCATATTCTACCTTGCTTACTCTTCTTTTGCCCCTTTTTTAGTGGGCATTTCTTCCAATTTATTATTTATAATTTGTATGATTTAATTTTTTATAATTTATAATTGGTATTTTGTAATTCACTTTGTAAAAATTTATTATTTCTGATTTTAATATATAATTTATTTTTTTGTCAAAATATTTTGTGATTTTATCATTAATGATTTTTATTTTATATTGTTATTTTTATCCTTTGTAATTTCATGATCTTTTTATTTTTAATTTCTTCCTTATTTTTATTCTCAATTTATTTTAAAATTCTTTCCTTTTTAGTACTACTTTCATAATTTTTAAATTCATTTTTTAAAATTAATAATTAACTAATTTTTCTGGATTTATAATCAATTAAATTTGAATTTGTAATTTTAACATTAGAAATTTCAATTTTAAATTTAAAAATAAAAATAATAATCACCTTTGGTAATTAATTTATATTATAAATATTGATTTTTTAATTGCTTTATCTTTCTTAATTTATCAAAAATATATTTTTTCAATTGACTCATTATGACATTATATGACATCACTTAGTTTCATTGTTAAATCTATAAATGAAGAGCTTAAATCTACAAAAACTACTAATTCATTATAATATTATGATATGATTCGAAACATCAATCTAAAAACTAATACACAATTTTATCCAAAAACTCTCTAACAAATCAATAAACTGTATTAAATACTCTCTTATTAATTTTTAATTTTATTTTATTTTAAAATATTAAAAAGTACAAACATTCTATAATATTAAGAGTTATAAAAACATAAAACTTTTTTTTATAATCTTATAAATACATAAAACTTGATCACAAGTATAAATAAATGATGAGTTCATAACATACCTAAAAAAAATTCTAATATTAAAATAAAAATCATATATCCCTATCCATCTATACATTTTCAAATAATTATATCTATATAAAATATAACCGTACACTTATTCATTTAATGTCATACCTTCATTTGATTAAGGTCTGTGTCTCCCTACCAATACCTGTACCGCAAGTCTCTGTGTAACTATGATTAATAAATTTAGACAATAAATATTCTGGAAAGCGCATTAGTTTGAGCTGTATCAAAACAAACTAATCAACACCATTTTTCAGTTAAATGGCATTAAAATGACAAACCTGCCAAGTTAATGAGCTCATACTCATGACTTTCGAGAATTCTTGAGCATTTCTATATATTTTTCTTGTTACTGTTATGTTGCAGCTATTTTTCAACAGCCATTATTAAACAAAAGTCTGCATTAATTACATCATCAATGAGCCCAAAACTAAAATGAAATAACATCCGGAAATGTACCCAAATCACAAAATTCTGGATGCAAATTCATCGTTCCTTCTTGGGATAGATTATTTTATTGTCATCCTTACACAAACGCATCAAAAAGCCCTACTGAAGCACTGCATAATCAATTCCAAAAATATATACAAAATCTGGATATATGAATAAAAACTACAATTGCCTTGCTAAAAATTCAAAAAACTACAATCTGTTTTTATAATGACTCCAACCTTTAGCCACTATCATTTTCATTAAAACATCAGCTATATTTTTTCTATCTCCAGACTTCGGATATTCATAGTTAAAAAATATTCGAACAGATGTCAAACAATTTAAGAATCATAAATATAGCTGAATAAAACATAAGACGTCTGTACATAATATATATTATACTAATATTTTTCTCATTAGATTTAAAAAAAGAGAATCATGATTGATAGATAAAACGGTTTTTTTAAGCCCAGGTGAATCCTATAATCATTCCATACATCTCCATACTTCGACACAATTATTATAAAGTATAACTTTAAGAATGATGTCAAAAGAGCACAATAATAATTGTTGCTTTTTAAAGGATTCTTTAAAAATTGGTGGGTGAGAATATTATTAGATGTATTTTAGATGTGAGATTTATTAAGGAGCGACATTGTGTGATTAGACTTTATGACCACAACCCCTACACAATTCGAATTTAAGTTTTTGATTTTCAAAGTTAACACTTTAAATATATATTTTATTAAAATTAGATTTTAAATTTTAAATATAAATAATTAAATCTGAAAAAAAAATATTAAAATTTCATGGTTAGATATTTATAATATAATAGGGATTGGATTTTTAATTTGATTATATTTTTCTATTAAAAAAATATAGTGATATAATGAGATTTTGGAGTTTAGTCATGTGAATTATGTTTAAAAGTTTTCTTTTATTATCATTGTCATTGTTTTATTCGGCTAAAATTTGATAGCTTCTAGTTTGGAAAGCTACTTTTTTGGGTAGTTTTTTTTCTTAATTAATGGGCTCCTCATAGGAGTTCGTATCTAAGGTCTTCTACGAGATAATGTACCCCATTCTCAAGATAATACCCTTGATGTTTTTCTTGAATTTCTTGAATTTGGTAAAACGTGAAAGTGACTTGAATCCCATACCTTTACTGGCCATTTTGTGCAGTGTATTCCCTTTGAATCTATGTTAAAGAGCTAGTGCAAGCACAATAGTAGCCTTACAACATTAAGCTCATTGGGTTACAAAATCTAAATAATGATTTATTCCTATTTATTTTTTAAAACCCTAAACACTGTGCTAACACCCACAACCATGGTATGTGTTATGTTAGAAGCTCACTTCTTGTGTTTTCTCCATGAACCCAAGACTATCTCTGAAAAATCTAAGCTCAAGGTCCCAGTCTAGGTTGAGTTCCTTTGCTTGTCTATACCATTTTAGCCTTTTCTAGAATAATCAATTTTAAGCCTTGGGGTCATTTACTCTACTTCAAAACTAACCACAATGCCAGACCATAATGACATGTCTATGTGGAAAATTACCTTGCAAAAGACCTTTGTGAGACCATCAATATTTAGATTGGAGGGCAACACTTCATCCAATGGGTGATGCATATCAACCTTAAAAACACCTACTTTTCATTTCAAGGATCAAACCACAAGATCAAATATTGCCCACTCATGGTCATTGTGAATCCATTGGCTAAAGCCATAATTGAGCTAACTAGACACCCTATGGGAGCTAATGCGAGTTGACAAGTCATAGGTCAATGGAATAATTAGAATAACCATAATAATAGGGCACCTTTCACCAATCCTAAGCAAACCATGGCTACCATTGTGGCTAATCCACAACTATTTATCCAAATCCCAAATACTCAGGTTCCCCATGTAAACCCTGGCTTAGTCATGATAAGTACTCCAAAGGTAACTAATACAATTTTCAAGGAACCTAAGTCTCTGACTCCTAGTTTCTGATACTTACAATCACAAGAATACTTTATGCAGAATGCCTCTATCATGGTTCTCAAGCCTAGTGAAATACATCTTTCCCATTGTTGCCAGGGAATGTAAGATTTTTGGAGCCCTTCTCTTGACAAAAACAAGGATTTCTTATAAAATGAGCAATGTCCTCTAATGATTACATAATTTATCACTAAATTTTAATAGCATAATATTTTTAACAAGTTCTTTGCTCGGCTTGCAGGCAACTTAGATAGTGAAACCATGAATCTTGATGGTTTCTAATGAATGTTGATTAATGGAATGTCTACAATTTAATTGATCTTACCAGTAAGCACATGGTTTTGGGTAGCTATTATAAGCTTTTTGATATAAAAATTATTTGCATGCATGAAGTGAAGATTAATGTTTACTCTCTCCAGATGAAATCTAAAATTATTTTTTCTAATGATATATGTCACATACTTGGACATGACATAGGATGTGGCAGAGTAATCACTATGATAGTATACTTTTTTCCTTATATTTGATGGATTAGGGAGTGGAGCCATCAAACATACACTTTAGACAATATTTGATTTTGATGGGTATAACCTTGGGCTAGTTAATCTCTATGTCTCCAATGCCACTATAAAACAAACATCTCTTTTTTGATGGTTGATGGAGCAATTCCCAATCATAAGAAGGATAATTTATGGAAAATTTAAACATAATTGAATGTGCAAAAGTTAAATACTTGGCTCTGCCCATGAGGTGGTGTCCTAGTGAATGAGAGGCTTAATTTTACATGTGTAATAAACTAGAAGAATTCAACCCTAGTTATCAATTCATAACCTCATCCCCACCCATTTTTTCACTTACTCCAGCTTTCATAAAGGGAATGAGAGGTTTCTTAAATGACTGGAAAAAGCCCTTCTGTCTAACAAAAATATATGTTGGTATTAGACTATGAAGTTTAAAATCATAGAGTTTTTTTAAAAGTGAATAGTGTGTGACATATAACATTTTATATGTAATTCAACATGAGATCAAATATCAAAATATTGAGCATAGAGATGAAAAGACACCTTTGGGATGGAAGTGAAAGATCAATAATGCAAAGTGACATAGCCTCCTTACATCTCTATAAATACTTGTATTTTGAATAAATAACAGTCCTAATTTTGAGAGATTATACTATAAATATCATTTAATGGCTCCATTGAATTTTTTCTTTATTGTTTCAAGCACATAAGTTTCCATACTTTTAAAAATATTTGTCTAATATAAAAAATATGTATGGATTTAGATAATAAGATGTGTCTAAATGAATATAATTGATTAAAAATGAATCTAATTACCTTTATCATATTTGAACATGTTTAACCTATAACTAAAATCAAATAATACAAACCTTAACAAATTATGTGAAAGGAATGTCAACAAGATCATTCAAAGCCCAAGATCTAAAACATTAACAAAAAAAAGTATCACAAGAAGATTTATAAGAGATTTGAAAAATGATATGCAAAGATAAAGGCAATATCATATATTGTCCATAAAATAACTTCTATATGTTACAAATGAGAAGTCTTGCATATATAAGGAAAGGACAAACAAGATGTAAGTCAAACTAACTAGTGTGGGATAAATTCACAAAAGGAAAAATTAGGAAATAGACAAAAACCATCTATAGAACCTAGCAAACATGAGAACCAATTCTAACGTTATGATGGGAATTTATAGGAACATCTACTAACATGGTGTATTGAACATGGAATGAAAGAATGATGAGATTGTTTTCATGTCAAAGAGATATTAAACATTGATTGGATGAGAGAATTCAATAATTCATAGAAGAGGAAGATAGGAGAAGAGGAGACTCTACAAAAGAAGTCATAATTAAATATGTATGCTAAGATTTATGAAATATTTTGGTGTAAATTATCTAGATTATTAGTTTCTTAGTTTTCAAGCATTGATTATTATTGCTTATTACTTAGAAAAAAAATTTGTATAGACTAAAGAAAAACTATAAAAATTGTAAGACTTAGATACTGATTGGATGCATGTGATAAATCACTAGATAAAATGCACAATTGATGGATACATCACTAAATTATTTGTGTAAGGATACGTTGTGTTTGAAATTTCACACAACTTGTTTATAAGAGGCATCAAAGTTAAAATTTTAAAATGACTACATATACTTATTGAAGTTTTGGCTGTGGAAAAGGCCATGGTGCCAATTCCAACCAATATGGAGTAGTTATATATGGCACTATGGGGATGTGGACTGAAAGGAGGTTAATGATGACTAATTTGGAGAAGGAACCTCAATTTATAGCCAAAAAATAGAGAACACAAAAAAGTAGAGTGAGGAAGTAGTTTTGGGTCTTCAAAGAGAGATGCAATAATAAAAGAGATGGAATAAATAGAATGATCCTCGAGTAATTGTAGATAGGATTATGATATATACTATGAATACTATGGTAGGTATTATAACTTAAAGATAATTTAGAGACTATGAATATGGGGAAATTAGAGTACCTAGAGAATAAAAGGAAAAAAAAGGATCATAGAGATCATCCATAATTAGAAACATCACCTACAGAAAGGAGAAGGAAGAGATAATAGATATTATGGAGAAGTTGCATAGAAAAAACCAAAGTAGTTAGGTGGTAGTTGTAAACAACAATTATAGGGTTTATTATTTGCATATGAGGAATGGAAGTCTTTAGAATAAGTAATGTTAAATTTTAGGGTTAGATTAAGTTAAATTTCAAGTGAGGAAGATACCCTAGACAAGGATTGTTCATTCTAAATGGACACATCCCTTGTGCCTAACTTGTTAAAAAAAAATAAAAAATGTAGAAGTTATTAGAAATAATACGTGGTTTGATGAGTTCACAGATAACTTTGGAAGGGTTATTAAAATAATAAATAAGTTATTCAAAAAGAAAAGTAATATTACTCTAAAGATAGTTGAATCTAATTTTAAGACACTTGTTAAGTCCAATATAGAATAACTAGTTATTTTAGATGTGAATATAAAAAATATGGATCTTCATTTGTATTTTTTGTAACTTTGACACCATATGATGGGTCCTCTAACCCTGAGCAGTATCTATTGATGTACAATATGAAATGACAGGTTAAATGTGCCATTACTGATGATAAAAAAAGTGTAAACTCATAGGAGCCTTGATTGGTAGAGATCTATAATTCATGTAAAAAATAATCCCACCAAATTTTCCTTATAATATATTAAAAACAAATTGATTGAGGAATTTAATATGCAAAAATGTGCATGCCAAACTATCAGGGCTTGAAAGAGATTTGATAGAAGTTAGTAGAATCAATTTGGGACTATGATTGTAGGTTCTCTAATGTGATTAATAGAGTTAATTTTCAATTTATAGATTCATATAAGGTTGCATGATTTTTTGAAGACCTACAACTTTTTATTAAGTTTTCTATTTCACAAAATCAATTGGGTAAGTGCACAAATTTTGAAGACAAAAAATAGTTATTAGTGGACATGATTTTCCTAAAATTTTAGAAAATTGAACTTGTGTAGATAATTTGAAATAGATATACTTAAAATTTGAAGATGATATAAAAAATAAATTGTATCACTTGAAGTATGGTTTCCAAAACATGAATTATTTTAAAAAATTATTAAGTATAACTAGGTCAAACATATAAAATTTGAATAAGAACCCCTATGTGTTTCAAAAAAATATTGTTTATAGATGACTGTGTGGACCACCATTCATTAAACATCATTTACTATTGTTTAATATTCTTTGATGAATATTTAGATAAGATATTATAGTTTATGACTTATTTTTTTATATTTTATCAATTATTATTATTATTATTATTATTATTATTATTATTATTATTATTATTATTATTATTATTATTATTATTATTAACTAAATAGATCCTAAAAACTCATTAAAAAATGGATAGTCAACCGTGTACCTCGCCTAACTACCTTTAAAAAAAAAGGAAAAATAGGTTTTTTTGAATGTGTTTAGAATTAGGCTTGGTTTGTGATCATATAATTTATTTTTCACTTGGATGAATGAAAAACAAATTATATTAATATGTATATTAATATGTATAGGCATTTATATTTGCGACATGTGGTGGACTAATAAATTTATAGTTATAAATCGACATAGTTTGTAACCTTAAAATAGTCCAAAAATTATAAAAATAGCATATTTTAAAATAGGAGAGCATGCTTGTCTTCATGGTAATAATTTTTTAAATTTGGTTGATAAAATTACTAGTGTATTTGACAATGGAAGTTAAAATTTGATGTTTTCTATCTAACCTTTTAAACTCGGCTATAGAATGATAGGTCCAAGCCTTTGGCTCAAAAATCCATGTCATTTCCAAGCCAAAAGGCTCATAATTTGAATTACAAAATGTAATTCATATGCTTTATATAACATGTATGCATTATATAACATGTATGTGTTATATAATAACACAATGCATTATATTATAATGTGTATACGTTATGTTAGTAGAGATTAAAAAAATCACTTTTTAACATATTTTTTTACCCAAACTGAGATATTCATACCAAAAAATATTATCTACACACTTGTATAGTACTTTCAAGTTGAGAATAAGAGTTATCAAGTAATTTTTTGGACCCCATCATTCAAAGGCTATCAAGTGTTCAACGGTTGATGGATCACATTCGAGAAAGAGAATGAAGTTGAATAAAAAAACACTTGAGCAAATTGAAGGATTTATTCCTAGAGTATTAATAAATGATAAAATATAAAAGTGTAAAAATAAATAAATCAAAAGATTAAGTGATCTCTCAAGGTAAAAATCATAAATGAGAAAATAATTTTAAATTGGGAAACCAATGTATCGAAGAAAAACCCATGTGAACTTATTAGAAGTCTTGTTACCAAAATATCCACAAGCACAAGATTGGATCAAGAGTAGAAAATAAGAGAGAGAGAGAGAGAGAGATAATATTCTAGTAAGGAAATGAGAATAAGAAGTGATCTATTATAGATATAAAGGAGAAGAATAAGAGTTACAAAGAATTCCATTATTACCTTAGAAGCCTCCTATGTGTGTGCCACTTATGGCCTAGTCCCTTAGAAAGTAAAGGGAGGTGTGTGTTATATAGGGGAAAGAGCTACTAATTCAAATAAATCCAAAATCTTAAAGCAGTACAAAGAGGTGAATGACACTTCATGAAATCCAGAATTATGTGAATTAATAATTCACATAAATAAAAAATTCTTCACATACAAAAAGGGAACTCAGGATAAAATAAATTATTATAAATAAAGGGTGATCCTAACAATCCCTATTAAGCTTTATTTAGGGGTTTAAAAATAAATAAGAAGGGAGGAAATATCAATAACTCTCCCCCCTCGATGATAACTACCTTCAATCCTAACTTGTTACGAAAGAATACAAACTTTTCTATATATAATGGCTTAGTGAAGATATCAACCATTTATTCTTAAGTGGGACAAAAAGAGAGAATAATTTGACTATTTTCAAGAAGTTCCTACTGAAAGTGATTTTGAATCTTAATATGCTTGGACCTTGCATGTAAAATTATATTTTTTGTTAAGGAAATTATTTAATTATCACCAAAAATAATAGTTTCCAAATGTTGAGGGTGGCACAAAATTGCATGAAGTATTCTAATCCAAATAGCTTCTTTTGTAGCATAATTACAAGATTTATACTCAACTTTTGTGTAAGATAAAGATACAATCATCTACTTTTTACTATTCCATGAAATGGTGCCAGAATCCAAGGAAAAATAATTACCACTTGTGGATATACGATTATTAGGATCACCGACTCAATTTGAATATGAATAACTTTCCAAAGATAGATTCTTATTTGAGGTATATTAAATGCCAAAATTTAGAGTACCTTTAATATAATGAATAATTTTTTTAGTAGCTTTAAAATTAGTAGCTTGAGGTTTAGACATAAAATGAGAAATTGATCCAATAGAAAAACTAATGTTAAGATGAGAATGAGTAAGATAATTTAAACTACCAACTAATTATCTATATAGAATTGGATCAACGATTTCATTTTTCATGTCATTAAGTAATTTAACACCAAATTTACAAGGAGTAGAAATAGGTTTTTAATCTAACATATTATACCTAGATAATGATTCATATGCATATTTAGATTGAGAAATAGAAATTTTATCTTATTTTTGTCAAACTTGAATTCCTAACAAGCAGTTTAAAAGATCCGAACCAGTCATTTCAAACGTATTTCTCACATTATTTTTAGCGCAAAAAACCATGTAACTATTGCTTCCAATTATTATTAAGTCATCAACATACAAAATAATGATATCTATGCCTTTTAGAGTGTTTTTGACAAAAATATTAAGATCATTGAAACTATTAGTAAAGCCTTGAGCTATAAAAAAACACATTTTAGAGTAATATTTTCTAGGAGATTGTTTAAAATCATAAATAGATTTGTTTAACTTGCAAACAAGATTATATTTCCTTAATAAAAACATGGGGTTGAGACATATAAATTTTTTCATGCAAGTCACCATTTAAGAAAACTCTCTTAACATCCATTTGATAAATGTGCCAATACATGTGAGTAGCTAAAGAAACTTTAATTATGGGCATCTTAGTAATAGGGGCAAAATTTTCATTATAGTCAATTCCTTGAATTTGTAAAAAAACTCTAGCAACTAATCTAGATTTATATTTTTTAATTTGATTTTTAGAATTGAACTTAGTTATAAAAAACTATTTACAACTTACTCTAAGTGATGTCCTTTAGGGAGAGGGACTAAGTCCTAAGTTTTATTATAAATTAAAGAGTTATATTCATCATGCATAGGTTTTTCTCAATTAGGGTAACCTTGATCTTGTTTTAGAGTTTGAGAATAATTATTATTCATAAATTTAGACATCAAAACATAAATACAAAATCATTTCCTAGTTCTATAAGTATCATTAAGATATGTATCACTTCTAGAATATTCTATAGTAGCCTTGGCCCACTTAGGCATAGATTTTGGTGGAACAAGACCATAAAAAGGAGAATAAACATTAAAAACAACATCATTATACACCAAATCATTATGATCAGAACTAATTTCAAAAGTAAAAGAAGAAAAAACTATATCAAAAGAATCCAAATTGGAAGCACAATTAAGTACACTATTTTAGGCAATGTTAACATTCATTATATATATATATATATATATATATATATATATATATATATATATATATATATATATATATATATATATATATATATATATATATATATCGAAGTTCTAGATGATTCATAATAACCAAAAAAGATAAAAGTGTCTACTTTAGAATCTAACTTCTTTTTTTTTTCTATTTGAATATAAACAAATGCATCAGAACAAAAAACAAATAAATTCTTCAAATTAGGTTTTATACCACTCTATTTTTTTGAGGTGTAATATTGAAAACCAATTTATTTGAATTCTTATTAATGATATAGACAACACAATAAATAATTTCAGCCTAAAATTTGTAATTCATATTTTTAGCATGTAACAAACACCTAGTCATTTTAGTGATAGTCTTATGTTTACATTCAACAACATCATTTTGCTCTAGAATGTAGAAAATAATTATCTCATATTTAATATCATGTTTATTACAATATACAAGAACATAATTGTTAAAATATTTAGTATCATTATCAATGCAAAATATGTGTAAAGAACAATGAGATTATTTTTCAACAAAGGCATGAAACTCAATAAAAATATCTAAAAATTGATCTTTAGTTTTTAATAAATAAATCCAAACTCATGTAGTACAATAATAAATAAAATTTAAAGCATACTTTGCACAATTAATAGAACTAGTTTGCATAGAGCCTAAGAGATCACTATAAACTAAATAAAAATTTTTATTAGCACGTCAAGAGTGATTCTTAGGAAAAGTTTATCTATAAATTTTATTAGACATACAACCATTATAAGTAGAAGTAGTGGGACAAATTTCAAGAAAACATTACACATATTAATTTTGTTCATAAGTTCAATACTTTGATAAGTGATATGTCATAATCATTCATGCCACAAGTTAACATCATTAGAAACAAAAAAATCATGAGAAAAGGAGAAATAAGAGAATCCATTAAACCTGAAAAAATAATCATTATCTAAAACAGTAGTAGCAACTACTTAAAAATATTTCTTAGAATATTTAACATAATAGTTATCATTAGAAAAATTTAATTTATAGTCTTGTTTTCATAATTCAGGAATAGAAAAAAAAAATCAATTCCAAATCAAGAGAAAGAAATACATTATACAATTCACCAATAGAGATTTTAATAGTTATTATGGATTCAACATTGCAAAAAATATTCTTTTGAAGACTTAAATGATTATTAGAAAGATCTGGTTGTAAAAAATTAAATAACTTAGCATTAGAAGTCATATGTTGAGTAGCACCAAAATCAACAATCTATTCAACAAGAGAAGCATGCAAAGCACAATTAAAAACATCTCTAGTATTAGAATTTTGTTTAGCTTGAGTCTTAGTGTTACTAATTCTAACATTGTCTTTGACCTTAAGTTTTACATTTTTAATATCATGTTTCTTCTTAAAGTAGTGATCTTCATCATGAGTGTTTGTGTCATCATAATTACACTCTAACTTTTTATTAGGTTTGGAGTTAGATTTTTAATCTTTCTTATCACATGTATTATTGGACTTAGCATGTTCTTTTTCATTATTATATTGGTGTTTATATATAAAGGCATGTTCATTAGTCTTAAGACTACCAAATTGAATCAACTTTTATTATTCTTGATGCAACAATGTATGCAATAAGTTAAACATCAATAAAGGATATAAAGTAGGAAAAAATAGTTGTGAATGAACATTTGTAATAAACTATTGAAAAGGTTAAGTAAAACACTTTTTCATGATAATATGAATCAAACTCAAATATAAAATTTTAGTGCCTAAACTAGCTAATTTAGAAGGCAAAGAATGAACTTTAATTAATAAATCATCCATAGTTTTGAAGTCATTATACTTTAAATTATACAATTGATTTTGAATTTAAATTTTGTGAGATGTATTCATAATGTCATAAACATATTTAATCTTATATCATGTAGTGGATGCAATAAGACAATCATCAATATATACATGTAATCAGGGAGTAATAGCCATGCCAATCAATTTTATGGCCTCATCATTTTTTAATTGTCATTTCTCTTTAACTTCAAAGGAGGTAGTTTTTGTATCAATTTTGAGGTCCATGTTATCTAATACACTCACCAAATGTTTGAAAGAGAATATGTATTACATATGTGATTTATATAAGTGGTAATTGATAGATGTGATTCTAAATTTGGGTAATAATTGAGTCATTATACCTCAAAAGATCTCCTAATCCCCAAAAAGTAAATAGGAAAAAAAATCAATTAGATAAAGGAGATGTGGAGGAAGGTAAATAAATTCAAAGAAAAGACTTACCCAAAATGTAAAAGAGATATCAAGCAAGAAATGAGAGATGGAAAAGGATAGTGAATTACAAAAAGCAATTACAAGGTGACAATTAAAAATATTTTAAGGTGAAAAAGAAAACAATAATATCAACTATTTTGAGAAGCTTTGGGTTATATGAATCTAAGAAAAAATAGTATCAGTTATTTTAATTATAATCTCACTCTAAAATATTTTTAAGAATGAACAAAAATTAATCAGAGTAAAAAATTGTATATAGCATATGATAATGTGAACTATCTTTTTTTAAATTTTGAAAGTCTCACAAATCCAAATAAATATTAAAAATAAAAATTAAAGTGAAAAGAATAAATAAATTTAAATTATCACTTTGAGTCTCTTATTAAAAAAAGAGATTAAAAGAATTTTTTTTTAATGGAGAGAGAGTTAAAATCTCAAAAAGATGTAAGTCTAGATTTTTTTTTGCTTTTATTTTTATTTTTAAAATAAACCTGTATACAAAGAACAAAGGTTGTTTTGAAGTGATAAAGAAATTTATAAATCACTTGAATCTTTAAATGAAAAAGTTAAGTGTATGGCCAAACTAGAAATAATTTTGTTGTTTATGAAATTCCTTTAAAAAGTAAAATAAGGTGATCTATATATGGGGCAATTTATAAAATGGGTCAATTTGATTAAAATAAAAGACCATAATTTGAAATAAATAATGATCATGAAATGAATGAATAATTATTGTTATGATCAAAAGTAATAGCCAAATAAAAAATGCACTTGGTAAAGAAGAGAATGCCCAGGCTAGAGAAGAACACCCAAAAATAAGAGGCTAATGTACGGTAGGAGGAGGAGGATCTAAGTGACATAATAGAATAACAAGTATATGGAGTGACTTGTTGTTTGAGTTCATGTGCTATTAAATATTAAAAAAGGTGAAGGTTGATGCACTATTATAAGGTGGCAAAATGGTAGAGGATAACACATCTCTCTGCAAAAACCTCAACAAAAAACTTTGACTAGAACTATTGATTCAAGGATCTAAGAAAAAATTCTATATGTCTATTAAGTAGGTAGGTATATTGTGTTTTGATTAATTTTTAATGATCAAAAAATGTTTGAAAGAATATTTAAGAAGCTAAAACACTCATAAATATTAAAATAGCTAAAATATATGCTCATAATAAAGTGAAGGAGCTGATAAAGTAAATATTAGTGTGATATAAATAATAAAAAAATATCTGATTAAAAGTATAAAGTTGAAAGGAAAAAAATATGTAATATATAATTTTTTCCTTGATATGGATGCAACACAAAATTTGACTTTGAATGCCTCTCAACTAGGTGAAAGAAAGAAATTGATCCTTTTAATTAACCTACAACAATGAGTTAGAGACAAATAATTTCAAGTAAAAAGAGAGATAAATGGATTCAAATAAATAGCAAGGGTGGAGCTCTTACCAAAAATATCCATAACATATCTAAAAAAAATTATGCAGACTTTCAAAAAAAATGTCAATAAGATGATCTTAGATATAATACCATAAAAGATCTATCACAAGAATAATCATCAATGACAAAGTATAAAAGTGTGGAAATAAATAAATCATAAAACTAAGTTATCTTTCAAGGTGAAAACTAAAAATGAGATAAAAATTTTAAAGTGAAAAATAGAATGTATCAAATAAAAACCTATGTGATCTTATTAAAAGGCTTGCTACCAAAATATTTACAAGTACAAGATTAAATCAAGAGCACAAAATAATAAGAGAGATCTATGATATTTTAGTGAAGAAATGAGGAGAGAAAGAGCTATTTTATAGAGCTAGAAAAGAATAATAAAAGTTACAAGGAATCCTATTATTACCTTATAAGCCTCCTATGTGTGTTCCACTTGTGGCTTAGTCCCTTAGAAAGTGAAGGGAGGTGTGCACCATGTGGGGGAAGGAGTTACTCATTCAAGTAAATCCCAAATCCTAAAGGAGCACAAAGAGATGAGTGACACCTCATGGAATCTAGATTTATAAGAATTAATCATTTGCATAAATAAAAAATTCTTCACACAAAAAGGAAACTTAGGATAAAATAAATTATCCTGACTAAAGGAACATAAAAAGTGAGAGACAAAAACATGGTGCGAATGCAAACACTTCATTTAAAATAGTCTACAAAAACTATGTCTAATAAGCCAAATGTTGTTGACAATGATGGAATTGATAATAATAAATTGAATAATGATGAAATTGAAAATAATCAATTCAATAATGATGAAATTAATAATACTAAATTGCATAATGATGAAATTGACAATAATGAATTAGATAATGTTGGAAGCTCACATTCAAATTATAATGATTTTGATTTTATTGATGACACATGTATGTACGATGCCTCACGCCGCCCTCCTGCCCTCCGTCACCACCCCCCCGCCCTCCCCAACAATGAATATATTTTTATGGAAAGAAATAATGATGAAATTAACCATGAATAAATTTTCATAGAAACATATAATGAGGAAAGAAGAAATGACAAAAATGTCATCCCACTGATAATCATTGAAAGTTAAAAATATTTTGAAACAACCCCTCAACAAGTTCCATCAGTAAAAACATCTCCAAGAATTATGCATACAAATGGTAAATAGTTAATTGAAGTTGATGAAAATATTTTAAAATCAATTCCTAACAAAATGTAAGATCGCCATTCAAAAAGACTGGCTCAAAAAAATTGTAATATTTTGTTTCATAATTTGACTCATGATACTAAAAGATGTCAGTTGTTTATTTTTTTGATGAAATTGATTAAGGTGATACCTACCATATACACATTAGGGATAAGAACATATAATATGTATGATGAAAATGTATATATTATTGACAACTTACACTATGCATATCCTATTGTAGGCCATAAATCATCAAACAAAGATTGTAATGCTACCTGACATATAATCACAACTTGTGCAATAAGTAATAGAATAAAGAAAAAATGATTGATTTCAAAAATAAACTAAACACTTGATATAAATAGAAAAATATTATTAAAATCAATTTCAAGATACAAAATACTTAATTAACTCAATACCAATGAGTTCTGAGAATTCTCTAGTCAACTTTCACAAAAGGATAAGGCTATAATTGATGCTTTGAAAGACTTACTTGCATAATTTTGAAAGGACAATAATAGAGTTTCACGCAATGCAAGAGATGTAGTCAAAATAATATTTTGTTCTCATAACTATGAACCACATCTAAAATATTTCTTGGATATGACTGAAACTCAATTGTACTCCAAGGTTTTGGAAAAAAATCCATAAATTTCTATTAGTCAAAGATATTTTTAGATAACCAAACTTTTTTATATAAAAATAAATCACACATGCACCACTTATTATTGTAGGTAACATATTGAGTTTCCAATGTACTATGTTTTTTACACCATATTCATTGGACTTTGCATAATAACAATGTTTTATAGTAGTGTGGCTTAAAAGTTACAACAAAATCAGCCAAGGAATTTATACTAACCATTTTTTTAAAAAGTTGGATGGATAGTTATTTTATAACAAAGCATATTTAGATGGAAATTATAGTATTTATGATGGATTTTCAAAACTAAAAAATTATATCCATGAAGATGAAACAAGTGCAATTAGACAGGAAATAGTTAGTTTGACCAAATACAAATATGTGACTTATCAATAAAAGATGGAAATGAATTTAAAAGGTGTGATCTTGTTACAAAACAAATACCCATTTCAAAATTTATGGTCAAATTTAGAGAGAAAATTATTTACGAGTATGAAAGGCACACACCTAGGGCTAGATGGTTAGATGAAAAATTCAATATAAGCAAGGACACATTCCCACTTGGTTTGATTGTTTTAATAATTGACTTTGCTGAAAATTACACATTCAAACCATAAATGTAATTTTAGTCATAATATTACAAATCATCACAAGTTGTCATATTCATGCATATAACATTCATGCATGCATGTAAAAGTACCAATCAAAATAAAAAAATATTAAGGGAGCACCAGTTATATATCAGTGATGATTGATCACATTGTACAAAGTATGTGTATAGTTATTTTGAAAAGTTAGATGGACATTTAACTGAGAGAAACATTCATTTCAATTAGCATTAAATTTGGTCAGACAAATGCACATCACAATTAAAGAATGCATGAAAGTTTTATTGGTTGAACATGATGCACATTACCACTAGTGTAGAACATTTTTAGATTTCATTGAGGCTAGCCATGGAAAAGGGGAGCATGACAATGCTAGAGAATGTGTGATAAGATCCCTTGCAAGGGAGGAGTTGAAATTTGATGAGGGTGTTCATTTGAATGTTGCACAAAGCATGATTGAATAGTTTAAAGAGAACATGTGCCATGTTACTCAACTAAATTCATGCTTAACTAAATTCTACTATTCATAGACATTTTTAGTTAATAGAAGAAGAAAATTTGGCAAAGCATGAGGATTGTATGACTGTAATGGGTTCAAGTGAGATCCACTCATTTCACAGCTCAAATGTAGACTCTTGGACTAGTCATATAAGACACTTGTCATATCTCTATTCTATATGCATGGAATTTGTTTAAAATGACTAGAGTTATAGACCTCTAATTCCAATCAACATTTATAAGGTTCCATGAGCATTATAATTTACAAATATAGAATCATCACATGACTTTGACCATCTATCTAATCTAGTACATTCAGGTAGAATATTATTCATTATGTACTATTTAATTCCATTATCTATCTCCATATAGTGTTATTAGATTTTTTTTGTGATACAAGATATGTTTTTTAGTTATTGGAGATGATGAAAATGAAGAGGTAAGAAATTACTACTTATGTCAGTGTGTAGAGGAAAATAAAAAATTGACTTCCACAGTCATAGATGGAGAAAATATTGAGTATCCTATTGGATCTGTGTTAGTCATTGGAACTTGGATTTGATGATATCTAATAAAAAAATCAAATATATATAATTGTTTGAAGACTTTGAAACACACAAGAAGATAATGTATTATTTAAATTTGGTTCTTATAACAAATATTCAATTGAAAATATATCATGGGAGGCCATTAAACAAGAATCTATGAAAATTTTGAGTTAGACCATGAAGTTATTCTTGCTACTATCAAGATTAGAGCATATCCCAGTGGTTTGATGGATTGGTATGTGTAAGTACATTAACTTATAAAATGTAGATATAATAAATTTTACCAAATTTTTGTGATTGTTTAGGTAGTACATATTAATTTTATTTTCAATTACTTACTAACAATTTTTTGTAGGTTAGTGGTTCCATATAAGATTCCACCTTCACACAATTGGCACTAATAGTAATGAATCTAAGAGAATCTCAAGCTAGAAGTTCTTTACATTTATCCTTAAAATTAGGTTGCCTTGAATGAAGGAAGGTGTAGAAGGAGCATCATGGTTGTTTGAAGTGTTTGATGTGTTAAAATGCCATCATGATTTGACCTTTATTTGGGAATGGTGGTCTCCTTGATTCCATTTTGATCTTAACTAACCATGTCCTTGCCTTCAATGCTTCACTTCTTCTTGAACCATCTTATTTTCAACTCCCATGAAGTAGATCCATTATTCTAGAGGGTAGAGTGAAAGACCTTCAATGCTTCTTTGATTCTGTCAAATGACTATTTGATTGCTCAAAGAATAGGGGTACCATGGTTGACATTATTAAAAGCCTATTTCATCTGATATTGATGACCTTGAAGGCTCTATTATACTTACTTCACAAAACACACCCTTATAAGTCTACACTTTTGATGAGTTTCTTTATTAGTTTTGACCTAGTCTACATCAAATATCATGGTCTAAATGTCTTACCATTTAACATTTATTCCTTCTTGCTTGTATGTAGCTTATTGTTAACTCCCAAGTTGCTACTCTATATTTCTTTGACTAACATATTCGTGATATTGCATGATTTTCAATGTATGATCCCCACTTATGGACATTTTTCTACCTTTAACATGGAAATCAAGTGTAGACATCTTTTTAAGTCTTATTACATCTCAAAATCCGATTAAAAAAACTCAAATTAGAGAGGCAAACTATCTCCTCTTGATTATTGACTACACCAATCCACCTCATTAGTGTAGCCAATATGAATAGTGTATAAAACAAACTTATTATAATCAACATGAGGTCTTCCATACTCAAAAACAATATAATTTATAACTTGAATCATGCCAATTTCTCACCTTGGGTCATTATCACTTTGCTTGCAAGAAGGTTCACTAGGACACTAGCTTATTAGGCCTATTTGGAGGTGGATGAAGAATAAGATTGGATATCTAAGCTGAGAATCATCATGAAAGGTATTTTAACACCCTTTGGAGACTATTTGACATCTTTCATGACCATTATAAGATCCAATACATTCATAGAGTGATTACTTGTTACTCAACCTAGTTTATCTAGGCCTAAAAATAAGTACAAGTCTATGAACATTCATGTATAACTTCATTTTAATTAGATTTTAAGGATATATAACACATAAAACATATTTAATAAATCATGTATCACTTTAAAATAAAATTTTATAGCATTTGGTACAATAGAACTTGACTTATAACACTTTCGGTATGATTTTCCTTCATTTTTCCATGTGCAGGACTGTGTTTTTCCATTTTATCTCTCCTTAAGTATAGTAAAGATCTCAAATCACTTAAAAAATTTATGAAATGGAAAGGTAGACCTTCAATCCAATTTCAAGTCATTAGATCTATAAAACCCAAGATATGAATCTTCTTATATCGGGAAGGTCTTTCTTGAGGCTGTAATGGGTGGTGGGTTTGTCAATTAGGCATGATAGGCAGCCAAGAATGTGTTAATAAATATTATTTGACCATTCTAATATTTTTTCAATGCTAATTTTCAATGAATAATCACCGAAAATGGAGTTTTGGAAAAACATCTCAAGCTTTGACAATATTTATTATTAGTGTTTCTACCCTCCTGGACAGTAATGAAAATATAATTTTGGGTTGACTTAGATGTAAGGGTCATGGAAAAATGTTTAATTCACCTATATAGACATTATATAAGTGATAATTTTTTCCTAGGTCTCTTGAAGCTAAAAATGCATGTTAGAGCTCGAGAAGTTGTCTCTTCACTGCCAAAAATTTACATTTTAAGACCCGTCATTACAACTTGTGCCATAAATTGCTTGAAGGTTCAACCAAAGTGATCCAAGGTGAAATAATATTTTTTAGACATTAAGATGAGATATATTATGGTTCATCAAAATAAATTATAGTTTTCATTTCATGGTCATCTAAAGTTAGGCTAAAATTTTGCATTTTTTTTTGTATTAGGGAGGTCATTCTTGAGGCCAAAATGGGTGGTGGGTTTACCAAGTGGGCATGATAAAAGGCCAATAATATGGTACTAGACATTATATACCAATAAAAATTTGTTTTAAGTGCCATTTTGTAGATAATAATCACAAAAAATGGAGGTTTTGAACAACACCTCAAGATTTGACAACATTTGTTGTTAGTATTTCTACCCTCCTGAGCAGTATTGAAAATGTATTTCCAGGTGGAATTAGACATAAAGGTCTTGGAAGAATGTGTAATTTTTATATAAAGGTGTGATCATGGCTATAAATTTTCACTTGGGGTCTTGGAGGTAAAAATGTGTGTTGGATCTTGAGAAGTTATCTCTTCACTACCAAAAAATTGCATTTTAGGACCCATCACTACAACTTATGCCACAAATTGATCTTGAAGGTTAGAAAAAGTACTATAAGGTAAAATAAGAGTTTTAAAACATTAATATCATGGATATTATTATTTTTAAAAATTAATTATAGTTTTTGTTCTATACATGTCGAAGGTTAGGCTAAAAGGTTATATTTTTCTTATATTGGAAAGGTCATTCTTGAGGCCAGAATGGGTGGTGGGTTTATCAACTAGGTATGAAAGAGGACAATAATGTGGTAATATATTTTATATGCCCATATTGACATGTTTTAAGTGCCATTTTGTAGTGAAGAATCACCTAAAATGTATTTCTCGAACAACATCTCGAGCTTTGACAACATTTATTGTCAGTGTTTTTACCCTCCTGAACAATAGTGAAAATGTATTTTTAGGTGGACTTTGATGTCAAGGTCATGTAAAAACATGTAATTAACCTATAAAAACATTATCCAAGTGATAAATTTTTATGTAGACGTCCCAGAAGTAGAAATTCATGTTGGAGCTTGAGAAGTTATCTCTGCACTACCAAAAAGATGTAATATAAGACCCATCACTGCAACTTATGCCACAAATTGATCTCAAAGTTTCAGCCAAAGTGATATAGGATAAAATAAGATTTTTTATACATGTATGGGAGGGATATTATAATTCATAAACATAAATTATATTTTTCATTCTATGCACATCTAAAGTTAGGTTGAAATTCTCCATTTTTTCTTGTATCAGGAAGGTCATTCTTGAGGATGAAATGGGTGGTGGGTTTTTCAACCAAGCATGATAAGAGGCCAAGAACATGGTAATAGACATTATATACTAATATATACAATTTTAAGTTCCATTTTTGAGTGAATAAGCACTAGAAATGGAGTTCTCAAACAACATCTCAAGCTTTGACAATATTGGTTGTCAGTGTTTTTGCCCTCATGAACAGGAGGGAAAATGTATTTATGGGTGGTTTAAGACATAATGGTCATGGAAAAATATTTCATTACCTATATATACATGATTCAAGTGATAAATTTTTACTTTGGGGTCCTAGAGATAAAAATGAGTTTTGGAGCTCAAAATTTTGTCTTTTCACTGCCAAAAAGTTATATTTTAAGACCTGTCACTACAACTTATGCCATGAATTACTCTTGAGGGTTTAGCCAAAATGATTTGGATTAAAATAATAGTTTCTAGAAACATATATGAGGGATATTATTATTCATTAAAATGAATTATATTTTCCATTCTATGCACATCTAAAATTAGGCTAAAATTTTGCATTTTTTATTGCATTGGGAAGGTCATTTTTGAGTTAGGAATGGGTGGTGGGTTTGTCAACCAGGCATGATAGGAGTCCAAAAACATGGTAATAGACATTATAAATCCATTTTTACATGTTATTAATGATATTTTATAGTGAAAATCACTAAAAATAGAGCTATCAAACAACATCTCAAGCTTTGACAATATTTATTGTCAGTGTTTCTACCCCTTGAACATTAGTGAAAATGTATTATCGACTGGACTTATATTTTAGGATAAATGAAACACATGTAATTATCCTATAAAAACATGATCAAAGTGATATAATTTCACTTGGGGGTCTTAGATGTAAAAACATGTATTGTATCTTGAGAAGTTATCTTTTCACTACCAAAAAGTTGCATTTTAGGACTCATCATTGCAACTTATGCCACAAATTGCTCTCAAAGGTTTATAAAAAGTGATAAATAATAAAAGAATATTTTTAAAACATGTAGAGGAAATATTTTATGGTTCATCTAAATGACTTATAGTTTTTTTTTCTATGCACGTCTGAAGTTAGGCTAAAATTCTACATTTGTCTTGTATTGGAAAGGGTGTTCTTGAGGCTAGAATGAGTGGTGGGTTTATCAACCAGGTGTAAAGGGAGACCAATAATGTGGTACTATACATTAACCATCAATTATAATGTGTTGGAGTACCATCTTACAATGAATAAGCACCAAAAATAGAGTTTTTAAATAACAACTCAAATTTTTTACCCTCCTAAATAGCAAGCTCTATGTGATAACATAGTGGATAAAAATGTAGCGGTAAAAAACATAACGATAAAAACATATTATGAAAAAAATGTCACGAGGATAAAAAATAGGGAGTGAAAATGTATTAGTATTGGTAATGTTTCAAAAAAAAATTTGAAGAGCATGATTGGGACATTTTAGTGATTATCACATTGTTTATTTATTGTATAGTTCATTTTGGTGATAGTAGTTAATACTTCATGATTGAAAAGTAATGCACCAAATTTAGAAGAAAAATAATAGAGGAAAAAGTGATTTCATGAGTTTAGACCTTTAGTTTAAACTTCATGGCATTTTTACAGTATTACCAATACTGCTACATTTTTCCTCGTTATGTTTTGTCCTTACGACATTTTTGTCATACTACGTTTTTACCTCTACTTTTTAGTAGGATGCCAAATAGTGGTGTTTTCACTCTCTTGAATAGTAGTGAACAGTCTCATTAGTCTCTAAGTATTATTTCACATTCATTTTAATCTTAGGATTCAACCTATATCCATTTGTTTCTTAATTGGGCATGCACACTTTTTAAGTTCAATATGTGTCTCCCCAAATGAAGGATCTATGCCCTTTACGTCACTAAAATTTATGGAAAAAATATCTTCATGATATTATTTCAGGTTAAAATAATCCTTTAATATATATTAAATTATCTATACTGATTTATTTAATAGTTTTATTATCAATTAAGAATACCATTGATAGCCTTGATGACATTTTTCTCAAAACAATCAATATCCTCTTATAGAGATTTGTTTATAACTAGTCACTAAATTTATAGGTATAATCCTCTCTTTAAAAAATTATTATCTTAGCTCAATTTTTATAAGTCTTAGACAATATTTAGGACTTGTATAGTTGTTAAGACATACAATAAATTGACATCCTATAGGGCTCTAAGAGGTTAAGAGATGCAGAGCATCACCATGCAATAAAAGAGTTAATATGTTTGCTAATGTTTTAGTGACCATATTTGGTATTTTAAGGTTTTAAAAAGTATTATAGGGTCTATTAGGAAGTATTATATTCATTTAAATTTTTGAAGTTGATGTGTGTGTAAGCCTTTTGGATTTTCCCACCAAAATGGCTATTTTAAAAATTTGTATTTCTAAGTCTAGCTTGTTGAGAGTTTTAGAGTCTTGGGTGAAATATAATGTTAAAAAATGATTTTAAATGGTCCTATAATGTGTGTATGATATTTATTAACATACTTATCATGATATACAATGCAAATTGAATAAATTTGTTGTTGTAACTGCCCTCCATACATGGAGTTGGCAAGAAAGAGGAAGTTATTTGCATGTTTAATACAATAAGAAGAATAAAATTCCAAAAATAAGGTGTAATCATAGAGTAGGGTGATATATGAGTTTATTTTTAAAGTATAAATAGGTGGATATCTGAGAAAAGAAAGAGAGACCAAACTTTCAAAGAACCCTATCTACCTTGTCAAGTTTGTACATAGTTTTTGTATATGAAAGTGATCAATCAATAAAGAAATGATTTGATGATTGCATGGTGAGTTAGATGATATCATTAATATATAATGCATATTATTGTTTATTTATATAAAAATAATGTGTTCTTGACATTAATCTTCAAGTTCAAATTACAACACACAATCCTTCAAGCTCTATTGTGCGTCACAGTCAAGTTGACAAGAGAGTTAGGTACTTTTTGAAATATTATTAGTTATTTGAAGTGTTTGGAGTTTAATAAATGGTATGTTATTGAATTTTTACTCATTTTAATGTTAGGATAAACTCATATCTTATCCCCAAATGCAAATTTTTCATATAAATTGACACAATCAAGAAAAGAGTCTTCACCATGTTATAAATGGGTTTGTGGGAGTATAATATGATTTGTTCAAAGCTTGAAATGATTAGAGAAGTTGTATAAAATTGTAATAAACTGTATAAAATTTATTATTCTATTTATAATGGAAATATTTAAATCTAACTTTTATTTTTTATAACACATTCCCAATTGTGAGTAAATTTTGGGTTGTGCACAATTAAGAAGGGTAAGAAGGTGGTGTAATTTTGAGATATTTATATGTAATTATTGAATAATTTATATTATAAAAATAGTTTAAATTTTTATACTAGTAACTCAATCCATTTGTAGATTTAGAATTCCTTGGAAAGAATAAGAATTAAAGAATGTTCACACACATTTCATGTTGAGAACACAAAATTCTGCTAAAGTGCCTGTTGGGAGTTTTTAGTGAGTGTTTAAGGATAAATAAAAATTGTGGGAGGTTCATAAATTCTATTAATATATTTTATATGTATTATTTTGGTTTTAATTGTCATAAACTTCAAAATTCTCCTTTTTCTAAGCTCTCAGCCTTACATAAGCCCACTAAAATAAGAGCTAGGATTTAAAGATTGCAATCTGTATAACTTATGTCTCCTCCATAAAACAATCATGAAATTTTATAGTTTTATTTGTTTTAACAATTTATAAAATATTATGGTGGTTTTAGGAAGGTACAATATGGCCTAGTATGGAAACCAAGACTGTGTGTTGGTCTAGGTCTAAGAAAGACCTAATATGGAAAGTTGTGAGTTAAGTTAGTTAGTTTACATTGAGATTTAGATCATAAAAAAATTAATGACATATTAAGAGGATCATGGTTACTCAAAAGTGTGATTTTTTTGAGAGCCTCTAAAGTTTTTCCAAATCTAAGAGGATTGTGTGAAAATAGGGATACTAGAGAAGAGGCCTAATAGAGAAAAGTATAGATTGTGAGAGAATTAAAACATGGATATTAGGTGATTTTATTGGGTGTGTATATTAATTGGAATATGAAATATAATGTTTATGTTATCCTTCATAAGAATACAATAACCAGGGTATCATGCTTTAGACTTTTAGACCTTTGAATCCATATAAGAGAATGAGAAAGTTTGAATCAAACAAATGGAGTACAATGATAAATTTGGATTATGAGATAATTATGGTGATTTTAATAAAGAGGAGAGTGTATAGGTATATGATAATCATGATTTATGATGTGAAGGACTAGATGCATGCAAGGATGCTTAGTAGACTAGTTAGGACAAGAGAGGGAAAGGGTATAAAAAAAGCAAATACCTATATAAATAAGCAAGATCAGAGGTTAGTGGAAAGATTCAAGTAGATATTATATCCAATATTATTAATGAGGTATGTGTATGCATATATTATTCACCATTAATATCTCATTCTCAAATTCAATCTTTTCATGTTTCTAGGTGTATAGGTCTAGTTTGGAGCTTTAATAGGTCAATTTCACAAAACATAGTTTATAACACTTAAGTATTAGGTTTATAGTATTATTTTACCATTTATAAAATTTTATCACCCTTTTAAAATTTTCTATAACTCAAAATAATAATAAAACTCATCTTACCTCATACACAAACTTCTTAAAAATAGTCTTCTATAGGTATCTAAAAAATTAGTCCTCTGTAATTGAAATTATGGAGTTATCTTTGATTTAAAATAATTTTTATCAGGTTTCATATGTCATTTCCCAGCTTATCATGGATTTTAAGTTCATTTTTCTAAGTATTTTAGGATTTAAAGACCTTTTAGTAATGAAACCTTAATTACAAGTTTACATAGAAATGTTGTAGGCTAAGATCTATTTAGTGATTGTTTATAAATCTCATTAGAGGTATTGATAACATACCACCTATATAATTATATTAGGTAACTCCTCTACCATCTCAAATAGTCAAAACCAATCCATACATCAACCTTCACGTGTAACTAGGCCTCTGAAATCGACTGTTGATACAAAAACATAGAATTATATGGGTTTTAAGGGTTCGAATGAGTTTTTAAGCTTGAAGCCAATATATAATAACTTAAATTACATAATAATAGATAAAATACACCTAAAAACATATAATAAATCTATGAAATCTTTATTATTTCTAATTAAAAGGCTTCCACATAGTCCTTACTTTCTTGAGATAGACTTGCCACTTACTCCAACCCTGTAAACTGATCATTAATGTCCTTATTAAGATAACATCTAACCTTGTGTAATTATTTTGGATTAGGAATGATAATTTTTAATTTATTTTGGTTCAATATAACTTATAAATTAATTGAAATTGTTTAGGTTCTCTCTCACTCATCTGGTTTCATTTTAGTAAATTAACTTCATATGTAGGTCTTTATGGTTACATTAACTATTTAAGATAAAAGTGATAATTATGACCTCTATATGGTTAAGAGACTTATATTAAATTTCATAATTGTAACTGGGAACCTATTATAACTTGTTATAATTTTGATAGAACCTTACAAAAGTTACATTTACTCATGGACTTACACTAAGAACATTTGAAAATACAAATTTGACATTTTGGAGGGAAACTCTTCAAGCACTAAAAATGACTCTAAACACACTTATAATTTCTAAATAAGAACTTATTGAGACTTAATACACGTCCAAGAATGTTAAAAATACCTCATTTACTTTTTTCTAGGATGCACTTGCATCAACGATCCACATGGGTCTAACTCATGATAACCTCTAAAACAATTCAAATTAACAATATTACAATTTTAACAAACAGATTAATCTAATAACTATGTTACTACACTTTGACTTGTGTGATTAATATATAATCAAGATCTATCACATCTAACTGATAGTTTTTTTTAATCTCTAACTGTGTGGGTGATCACATAGAAGATGGCTTGCATGGTCCCATATTATGAAACTAAGTGGTTATCTGAGATATTTTAATTATATAATCCATTGTAAATATTTTCTCTACAACACTAGAGATTCTTGTATAGGTTTTGATAGATATGGAAAGGTTTTGTCTCACAAATATTATATATTGGGATCTATATTAACTTTAATTTAGCTCTCTTTGGGCTACACATATGGAGTATAAGGTTATTTTGGTATCATTTATGGCTTATTCTTAGAAATTTTCAAAGGTATGACAATACAAACATCACCTTGATGTGATTCAATCCGTAGTTCCATTGTATTGATGGACATATGATCATTATAGTCTCATTTATTCTTAATTATATTAGGGTAGTGAATTTCATCAATATTAATGTTAAAAAACCTAAAACTCCCCATGTAAACTCAAGTCATCTACTTTTATTCTACATATTCAACCCTTTCAATAGGATAAACACAACCATAATATTTCAAACTCAACATGATAGGACTGTGGCTTAGATGTGTCCTTCAGATGGCTTCCCAAGTGGATATGGGAATCATATTTACAATGATCCCAAAGAAAAATATTGGCTTAGATTATGAGATTGATATCCATCCTTGCATCCACATCCAATTAATTCTTAGTATTTAAATAAATACCATTCATTATGATATTGTATACCCTATATTTGCACATTTTAATATGTTATACAATAAATTTATGATATTTTGAGAAATATATTCATTATGAAAAGTAATTACTAGTTTTAAGAGGTATGTTAGAGTCGTGAATACCCATTTTGTCACATTGTTCATAGTATTTTCTCATACATCATGGATTTTATAGTCATAAGATAGCCTTCACTAGTATCTTTATTTTGGATTAATGAAAAAATGGGGTACTTCATTCATTAAGACATTCTTTCTCATAGGATCTGAAAATTTGTCCTCATGCACCTTCCAAATGGGAATTTATATAAGCATCTCTAAAGATGGGATACATTTTTACTTTTATTAGTTTTATATGATATCATAAATTAAATATTTCTATTTTGGTGAGTGATTACCTTATTCACATTGCACACCATATTATCCTTCATATAATTTTATAGCACTAGACAATCCTTCATATTATGTTATATCATGTGACTCTATAATAAGTCTAATAAGTTAACAGTTAAGGACTCCATGGGAAGTTTCATGTGATATGAATTACCTCTCCACATAAATATAAAATGATTGGATATCTATAATTTATTTTTCATTTCCTATGACTTTGGTAGCTTCCAGGATAACCTCCCTATCTTTTGGGTGATCTTCATCATTATTATTGATTATAATACCCACCATAATATCTCTAGTGATATGGAGTGGCATAACTGGCTTGATATTTCTACATAGGTGTTAATATGGTTATTATTTATGTGAAAGTGCAGCCCATGCCTACAAATACTGAGGTGATGGTGGCATTTTTCTAAGCTAATAATATGGAGAGTGAGGGGGCCATCCTAGTGAAGGTTTTATAGCTAGGAGACCCTATTTTCCTTACTATGCCATACTGACATATTAAACTAGTGAACATGGATTTAAAAATGAGGTTGATACATTATTAATTAAAAAATATTTCTAATAATATCATTGATCAACTCTCTTAGAGTCCTATAATTTTGTAATCACACTTCATTATTCAAATCACCTAAAATTCTCAAATGCGGATCAATGGTCAAACATTAAAATCCATTATTGATAATGGAATTCAAGAAACCTCATTTATTATAAATTAATTTTATAATATAATAATTAAAATTCTTGAAGGATTAAAAAACAAAAACATAATATAATGTTAGGTGAATGCCATATAGGCACATGTGAAATGTGAATAATACATAGATTAACATTTAGGCATACAAAAAATGCATACATTGTCATATGGGCATACAAAAATGTTTATCATGTAAGATATGAGCTAATCATCAAATAGCCTCCCTCTCTTTGCCTTCCTCAAAGAAGACCCACCCTGGGATGCCATGATGGTAGATGGAGATCCCTCTAATGTCTAAGATCATTCCAAGATTTGACTATGGGTCCTACACTTGTAGATCACTTGAAGATGAACTTGTTTAAATAAAAGTATTATTATAAAATTAAAATAAAATATGCATGAAACTAAGTTAAGAAGGTAATTTTAAAATATAATTAAAAACATTTAAACATGCACTTACTGCAATCTCATACTCCCGCTCAATCTGATTTTGATGCTTGATTGGGTCAATGGCAATTTGAATTGCATGAATAGGAGTCTAAAATGAGGATGAAATATGAGATGTTTCCCTACTAACCATTTGATTTAGACTATCAGATGTCATGGGACAACCCTATATACATAATACATTCACATAAGTATATTTGTTGGTAAAGTATGTAGTAAAATTATTTAAAAAAATCTATTTTACAATTTAAAATTACAAGTTAATATGTACCTCTATGAGGGCCTATTTAGATGATATCACTAAAATAATTCCTATGTCTATCTCCACTCACAATGATGGAGTGTTAAATCAAGACATTAACTAAAAAACATCTCACGTAGTTTTTTTGTAAAGCATCAAAGATATATGGCAATTTTATCTCATATATATTAAACCAAGAGTGTTATATTTAATTAAAATTTTACCTCTATATAAGTAAAATTTGTCGTGATAACACAGGGAGCTACAATAGTGTATGGGTCAGTAGTTGGTTTTGTATATGTAAACAATGGTTATGTAATATCTAATGTTACAAATCTGGACTATGATGATGAAGGCAACATCTTATCTTGGAACATAAATATATATATATATATATATATATATATATATATATATATATATATATATATATATATATATATATATATATATATATATAATTCATTTTATGTGTAAATTAATTTTTATATTTTAATTTTTCTTAATGTAGCTTAAATTTGACATATAAAATTTATATAAAATATGCCTACATCCATGTAGTGGCTAATGACTGGATACCAAATATGTGTACCAAAAACTCTTCACTCAAGAGTATATCATCCAAACCCTCTAAACCACTATCACTACCATCATAAAAATGTCTAATACATATAGCTCCACAATATTTTCAAGGATGGGGTTGGGTATGCCCAGTCTATGGCATATCTCTAGCATCAGTCATTGAAAACCTACTTGTATGTTGTATGAGTATATCAGTAAGCATACTAAGCATGTTTAGATTGTCAATCTCTATGACCTCTTTCACTGTAAGGGGGATCTTGGGATGAAGTGGCTTGGGTGGGGACCATGTAAATCAATTAGGCACACAATGTGCACCTAGTCTATCCTACACAAAGCCTTTTTCTTGATACTAAAATTCACTATAATCAAAATAATTTAGAATTTCATTGAGAATAAACTCATAGTAGACTTTCCTAAAAAAATACAATACAAAATCATGGTTTTTACACAATGGATAATCAAACACCATCCATAATTAGTCTTATAAATTAGATTTGATCAAATTATGTTGGCACCTATAACTTAGGAAACATTTAGAAATTACTATAAATGGTGCATTGGTGGCTAGGTCAACAAATAATGCACAAATGTTGGATTTGATATTTTTATTTTTGATATCCTATGCTAACAATTTATCAGCATAATAAACCCCATAACTATTTTGATAAGATGCCCATTTGTAAATTTGACTCATTGTTGAGTCAAATTGACCTAAGAATGACTTTACGTTATTACATAGATAGGTGTTGTGGGTGTTGGTGGATTTGGGATCCCTCATTCTCCCAATTACTTGCTCAATTTCAATTTTTTTTTACAATGTGTGAAGCTAAATCCTCCTTGTTATCAGGGGACCTTGTGGAATTGTAAGATGGTTAGCAAGAGGATTAGGGGGGTTAGGTGGAGAGTTATCCATAGGAATAGCAGGTTTAGGTGGAGGGTTAAGAGGATGGTTATGGTCTCTTGCAGAGGATTGGTTTGTCTAAAACAAATAATTTACAAATTAAACAATGTAAAAAACAAAAATTGGTGAAACACAAGATTAAAAGGTGTAGTTTTTTATCATTTACCTCATCTACATGGTGGTATCATGAATTTCAAGATGTGTTTTCTTTTTGAATGGACTTAGGGTGAGTATTGATGCTTGTCTAAAGAGAACATGATCATGGAATAATGTAGCAAAAATGAGAGTTCAAGAAATATTGGTCACAGTTTTAAAAAATAAACACAATATGACACATATGCATTATGGTAATGCATATGTGTTACCATAACATGTACACTTTACCATAATGTGTATGCATTACTATATATTTCATATGTGTTACTATAATGTGTATATGTTATACAATAACATGTGTTCATTATGGCTCAATAATTACTAAGGCATGTTTCACATAACATATATAGATTGTGTAAATAATGAATATGAATTATTGGGTATGTCCATATAATTATCCCCCAAATCCATGCACATACCCAATTCACTAATAAATATGATTCTTGATCAACTATGATTCAGGTTGAGTAGATGGAATATTGTGGAGATTATCTTCTTTCCACAAAAAATAGATGTCAAAATAGACATTGCCTTACACAAGATAGATAAACTAAATTAGAGAAACAAACCCAAATTATTTATATGGTGCAATGAGTGTGACAAGAGGAACATAATAGGAATGAATGTCCAAATATAAAGACATAATTTTATGAAATTTGTTTCATATTTTGACATCCCACTACTAAGTGTCATCTACTAGAACAATATTTATACACACACACACACACACACACACACACACACATATATATATATATATATATACATACATACATATATATGTATATACATATATATATATATATATATATACATATATATATATATATATATACATATATATATATATATATATATATATATATATATATATATATATATATATATCCACACAAAATGTATAGCAATTTTTATAAATCATATAATAATGACATGAATAACTATAAATCCCTTTAAGATTTTAAGGAATACACACTATGAATGTCTTCATAGTAGTTATGAAACAAGTTCTAATTGTGAAACCAAGCATACCAAGTCCAAATGTTGAAATGACACCAGTAATGTAGTCTACTCCTAGATAAATTCCACCATCTCCACAGAACCAAGCTAGATGGACTTATCAAATGCCACAAGGTCAAGTAGGTTGGACACTATATCCACCCAATTATTAGGCTAGGCAAACACCTTTGTCATGTTAATACCATCATCAATCAAGATGGGCTCCACCATCACCCCAAAGATAGTATCAGGGATATGATGACCAACACCAAGGATGGGGTTCACCACAAAATAAATGGAGATATCAAGGAATATACTAAGGTGGATGCTAGAGAAGAAACTATAATTAGAGACAAGAAGACATACAAGCAATATAACAAATTATTTTCTACATGTCTCATGAATATAATCATACCACACAAAATTATCACTTTAATCCATATATACATATATATTGTGTTTATTTTAGAGTAACAAAACAACACCATATAGAATATTTCACTATACTAAAAAATAAAATAAAAAAGGAAAAGAACATGTAGAATGTTAATATGGTGAAATCTCATCACAAATATCTCATGTTGATGTAAGTTGTCACTAGGAATAAATATAAATATCAAGGACAACTACCTGTAGAGATGCCCCAAGATAATATGATCAAGAAAGTCCAACGGGAAAAATATCTAGATGTTGTTTGAGAGAAAGTCCTAATATCTGAATCAATGAATTTATTCCAAACCATGAAAAACAAAAATGCTTTTGATGGAAATGCTACAGTAGTGGATGCATATATGTATGTTAAGATTTTACACATTTTAAGGCAAGAAGGTGTAATTATAAATTTAATATATCTATATAAGTTTGTAAGTATCCTATGTAATGAAGACATATCATAGAATTTTAAAAACATATTTCATAACCTATTGGATTATGTAAATATGGGACAATAATTCACTAAAAAAGTGGTCTGATATTGCAAGACAAAAAATCCTTAAGAATTTTACTCTAAACTAGACCTATAACTCATAGGATATGAGATCCCCAATTTAGTATTTTATTTTGGAATCATAGTGAATATGATTCCTAGGTCTAAATGGAAGACCATTGAGATATTGGCTATTAGATACAACCCTATCACATTGAGTCTTGTAGGATATGGTTTGGTCGATCCCATTGACATATTGGAGGATGTGGAGATCAAAGTAGTTAATCTAAGTCTGTAAGGATACCTTGAATTTATTGATATGAAAATTGATGAAACACATTACAACTATGTTAATTAGGAAAAAGTGGGTGTATTATGGTCAGATGACCATTAATACAATATATAATCAATTAGAGGAACATAAATGGTATAATATTATATCAAACCATTAAACAAGGTAAAACACAAGCCTTATATCATTCCTAAGGATCATGTATCACCATATACCTATGGAAGAGAAAATTGGAATAAAGTTAGCATAAAACTAATGTTTCAATCTCCTTGAAGTAGGGAATTCATTATTTTCACATAGTAGGCTCAACAATTTTCACAAATGTAGTAAACATAAGATTTGTAATATCAACTTGTTAAAATGATGGAACTAGTTCCATAAAGTTATATGGAGGATTGAAAATATACATTGGTACAATATATAACTAGGTTAGAAGTGGATCTTTTGTGACAAGTCATTCCTATAGACATAAATTACATAGAACCCACTCAAGTGGAAAATTTTCTATAGGATTATGTGTCTTCTTTAAGTATTAAATCAAACGTGCATATGATAAGTTTGGCACATGAATACCATGAGGTAAGGCCCATAAGAATGGTCTTCACTACTTAGAGACAATTGTCACAATACTTTGCAACTAAATACCTAGAGTAGTTTATTGGAACAACATGCCCCAAACATATATCATAGAGTTATTGCATTGAACTATGCTTAATAATATGTTATTGTGACATGGTGGGAATTTCATTGATCAAATATACTACATTGGGAAGAGGATTTTGAAATGATTGAAGATTGATTCTTAGTGGCTTCTATGATCTCATAATAGCAGCCATTTTTCAAAGAAGGATATTCCCCTAAGTTTCATATCCATATGTGTGTAGACATATGGTCATCATAGGGTGTAGAACTAAAATATTAGGTACACATATTCAAGCATACATTACCACCATTTTTGATTTCAAGGTATATGAACTTGGAATGTAAATAATAAATAAAGAATTAGACACATGTTCAATAATATTTTATACAAAATTTTGTGCTTTAGGATGAAAATCCCATTATTTAGAAAGCTCTATAAATGTTAAGATATTTTTATGTCATGGAAACAAACATGGCATATTAGTTGCACAGAATCAAACTTAATAGGAAGAATCAACACTAGAATTGAATAAATCCATTAAAACTTATCAATCATAGAATGAGAGGGAAGAGTTTTTAATAATTTATAAGAGAATTATAGACAATGTTAAGCTTGTAATATTTAGTGGGAATGAAGAGGATTTACATTTGAAATGATTATTTGAACCCAATTAGGAGAGAGCCTAAATATAATGTCATAGAAAAACATAATATATCCAACTGTGAAACATGAATATTTAGGATAAAGAAAGGGAGAAGAAACTATGAGACTTTGTCCTAAAATACCTTAGTAAAATATATCAGGAACTAGTAAAAAAGGTAGTGGAAGACATTACAATGGATTTTGTACCTAAATTTGAGACCATATGTGATTACTAGATCTATAAAAAAAATTTAGAGACCTTACAATTGAAAAAATATTATCAAGATGTCTTTAATAAAAAAATCATAGGTTAAGGGGGTAGATCCTTCTTTAGGGGAAATGAATATTGAGTTGAAAAAGTGTGAAAGAGTGATAAATAAGCACCCACATAGATTAAAATTGAATATGAGGCTGAAATTCAAGTCAAAAATCAATCGATTGTAGGAAATAGGAATCATATATCCTATTGAGAAATAATATTGGTTAAGTTTGATGGTATTACAACCCAAGGATTGAGGATAAATTAGAGTTTGTGCTGACTATAGGGCATTGGATGATTCCCTATGTGAATGATCCTTTTCCATTTGCATTCATGTATAAAGTTATATAGTCAGTCAGATGACATGAAGTTTATTCATGAAAAAATGGTTTTAATGGACATCATCAAAATCCTATCTCATTAAAATATTATATGAAAACTACCTTTGCAATAAAGTGGGGATCATTTTCCTACAAGGTAATGTTGTTTGGTCTCAAAATTGATTGTGCTTAATTTATAGAGTTATGGTCACTACATTTAAGGAATTCATACATGATTTTCTATAGGTTTACCTAAATAATTAGGATATATTCTCTTTATTTAAATACCACCTTTAAAATCTATGACTTATGCTAGAAAGATGTACAGCTTTGCACATTACATTGTATTTGAATAACTATTTGCTCTTCACACATTTTGGGGTTTCGTTAAGACATGTGGTTTGTATTGATGGAATAATTTTGGATTAATAAAAATCATAGTGATTTTGGGAATATAACCTCTTATTAATTATTTTGAGGTGTGATCATTATTGGTTCATACTAGATATTATTGCAAGTTTATTCAAGGATTTGTTGTGATATTAAAACCATTGGAAAGGTTAATGTGCATGGATAAAAAATTAAATGGACTACATAATTTTAGTTATATTTCATTAAATTGAATCAAATATTATTCAAAACTCCAATCTTAATACTTCTTGATTGGAATAATTCATTCCATGTCCACTTGGATGCATCTGGTATCACAATATGCACAGTACCAGCTCAATCAGGAGATGGGGGCCTAGATCATGCTATCTACTTAGAAAGCTATAAGATTTTAATGACATATAAGAACTACATGACCTATAATGAGAAGATTTGGCTATGGTGTTCACATGCTAAAAATTTAGGCATTACCTATTATCTATGCCATTTTATTTATTCATTGATCATCAAGTTTTGTGATACTTGGTAAACAATCCAATGTGAGGGTATGGATATCTAGGTGGTTGAAGCTATTTTAAGAGTTTAAATTTAAGATCAATATAAATCTAGGTAAAGAAATTGTGGGTCTATATCATCTCAGTCACAATATAATGGTGAGGATCCAAAATAATTACAAAATGATCTACCATATGCTAACATATTTTGAGTACTACAATCCTAGAATACATAGAAGACATAACAAACTTTCTCAAATATGATATTTTCATGTGCATTATGGGTAAAAGGAAAAAACTTAATTTGTCACATGAAATCTACCATTGAAAAGTATCAATGGAGGTCTCTAAAATATTGGAAAATATGATGTGTTGTAAAGATTAGCCTTGGATCATCAAAGGCCACTATTACTAGAAGAAACACACCAAGGAGTTTTAGGATGGAACTTGATAGGATAATATACTACGTGGAAAATAATATAAATTGGTATGTGGTGGCCTAATCTATTTTAGGATGCAAATAGAGTCTCAAAACACGACAACATATATCATCGACTAGGAAGATCAAACCAATGGGATTAAATTAATTTAAACCTAATGTTAGTTGTAAAACCATTTGAGAAATGCAAAATTGATTTTATAGGGCCCATTAATCCCCCTATAAAGTATGGTAATTCAAGATATATAATCATCATGATGGACTATTTTAAAACATGGGTAGAATTTGATACAACACCAAGTTGTAGTGCTAAAGATGCAACTAAATTATTATATAAAAACATCATAACTAGATTTGGGTGTCTTATAAATTTAGTTGGTGATAAAATAACACACTTTCTAAATAATGCCATAAAAAATCTGATTGAAGAATTAATGATATGATACCACAAAGTCATGGCTTATCATCCCAACAAAATGGGTAGGTTGAATCATAGAATAAGGTTCTCATAATTATACTAATAAAAATATACAACATTCAAAGGGATGACTAGTAGGTTGAATCATAGAATAAGGTTCTCATAATTATACTGATAAAAATATACAACATTCAAAGGGATGACTAGGAGGTTTGGATACCTATGATATTATGGGCCTACATAACCAACTACAAATGTGTGATAGGATTCACTCCTTTTCAGTTGGTACATGTCATGGAAGAGATGATACCTTTGAAATACATAGTTCCTATTCTACAAATTATATTGATAATGTGACCAGGGGATCAGGACTCACTTTGGGCATAATTGTTAGATTTAACTAGAACTCAATAAAATATACAAAGGGTAAGCTAGACAAAGGATATTCATAGAAAGAGCCAAAAATATTGGCATGTCACAACCTATGATCAAATAAATTTCAACATGATCATCAACTATTGTTATGTGATAATATATTCAAAATGAACCTTGGGAAAATGCACATTTGATCGAAAAGACCATACATTATTCAATAAGTGTCACAATAAGGCACACTAGTACTCATAAACCTTCAAGGAACCATTATTTTTGGGTAGATAAATAATTGTAGGCTTAAGTCATACCATCAATTATCTTTAGTAATGCATACAAAAAATGAGCAGGTGTTGAGCAACACTATGTAGTTGGTATTTTTTTCTAATTTACTATTTTATTTATATTTTGTATGTTTTAGTGTAGATATGTATAGTAATATCTCTATGTCACAGACATTTAGAGTATGTACCAAAGTCAAAATAATATAACATGAAAATTTAAGAAACAAAGCATTGAAGAAACATAAATAGGTCAATGTGAGAGTCAGATAAATAATTCTAGGAATGAGACGGTGAATAAAATGTATAAATAAGTGGTATGAAAATAGTAACTACCAACATAGCTAATTATAAAATATTTCAAAGACTGTGTCATTCCAAAACACATAGATGTTTTAGACCAAGTTAATGCACAATAAAAATAAACTCATTAGAAGAGAAAAGGTGGTGTGTCACATCATCTAAGGCATTTAAAATAAACATTGAACCTATGCATCAGAAATACAAGGTCATATCACACCAATCAAAGGAATTCAAAGAGAAGAGTATAATGGTGTGAAAATAGAGTAGTAAAATTAATGTGAAGAGTCAAATGAGACTGGGGGAGGGAAATATATAAGGCATGGAAAATAGATGGAAATGAACTTGGAATTATAGCTTTAGATGTCTACCTGAACAAAGATATATCGGCATAACCACCACAATTCAAATTAAAATGGAAAGATCAAAAATACCACTACCATGTAGATTCATAAAAGTAATAAATGGTGCTTGGGTTATCACTATGTTAAATGAGATGTCATGATCTTGAGCCATTTGAATTATTCAACACAACTAATTTTTAAAGGCTCCCCCAAGCACATGTGGCAGGTTCACAACTAAGAACCCTAGCCCTATTAAATAGGCCTTATAGAACAAGTGTAGAATACATGATAAGATTACCTATCTTTAGGTAGATGGATGAAGTAATCATGACTCCCTTGATGTATAATAATGAAATGTCTATCCATTTATCCAAGTCTGTCACAATATTAATTAATTCTAACACCATGGCGTAAGATATTGATTTACCATCAAGGGATAAATCATTGGCACCTTACAATATAAAGATCTCTTTGATTTTTTATAATATAAAGGTGAAATTTACATGAGACTTTTGAGGGATTCCATATATTTATTAGATGACACCCTTATGTGATTATTGATATGTTGTATTATGAAGAGGTATAGAAATACCACAAATAAAAAGTGACAAACAACTAAAGGATTTATTAACATCATATATTATATGGAAAACTTGGATAATATTTCAATTTTTTGGAGTTCTTAGTATCCAATCTGATTACAAACAATAACAAAGGAAATCATGAACAAATCACAAATATTTAAATACTATATTTTAGTATTGTTACTTTGTTTCACATAATGGAAATTACCTGATGATCTAATTTCACTGAATATCAACTACTAGCCTGAAAATGCCATTGCAAACCTTGAATGGACAAGAACTAGACAACATTAACTGCATACAATATGTTTTAATTAGTTATGGATATACATTCAAGATTTGATATCTTCACAGCCTCAGGTGCCTAAAAATGTGTTGCACTATCTAGGACCAATCATTATAATGATGAAGATCCATAATGAGGTCCAAATTTGGATCCAAAATCTCACCAAGCCACTAATCATGCCTTTCTCATTCTTCATTGACATGAATGATATGAATTAAAATGTAAATAGGTATAAATCCATGATTGTAATACTAGTGCAACCATTATGATCTATTTCCATTGGCACATAATAGCCGTTTCCACAAGTACAAGTGAAATTGAAAGTGCAAGTTCAATAACAAGCACAACTAGAACCATTCACTTCATCTTTGTAATGCATTATATGAAATCATAATCCTCTTATTCACTAATATTATAAACCATCAAAGTGGAATCATAATAATACTCATTATATTTTAGATAATCTCAATAGAATATAGCTTAGAAACAATGGGAGTAATGTCAAAATAAGTCTAGAACCCACTCTTATGGGACATAAATAATGATATCTATGAGGAGGGAGAAAAATAAATCTTATTTTGGAAGGTAGTTCATACCTACTAGCTATGAAAAAATGTTCCATCTATATTTTTAGTAGAAATACCCACCTCTTTGGAGTCTATAATTCTGGATAAAGTAACAAAGTAAGAAAAAACTAAGCATAGGATGGAGGCTATTTTTCAAGGAGGGGAATTAAGCTCAAGATTGTTAGAAAATACAACTTTAAAAATTAAATTGGACACTCAAAAAATAAGGATGGAACAAGTAGGGGCACAACAAAAAATTCCCCAAAGGTTGTTAACATAAAAACCACACACTCAAAGAACTACAAGGCCTTCTCCAATAGTCACATAACACATGGGTGCATTTATTATAGTGAAATATGTTGTATAAGAAGAATATAAAGAATAATAAGGAAAAAAAGAATAACTTATAGTAAAAACTTGTGTATATAATCACCAAAAGTAAACATTGGTTCCACTTGCTCATTAGAAGATACCTATGAAAAAATAAAGAGTGGTTGTTTATTCATCGATCTCACCACCACCTTCAGTACCATTATCTTAATATTCCTCAACTATATCACAAGTTTCTTAAAATATTGAGTCTATGGTAGTAAGTGTGCATCAATAAAACTCATAGGATCATCCTCTAATAACACAATAACATCTTGACCAACACAAGCTATAAAATGACAATATTGTCAAGTTATGAATCTTAGATAATAAGCTAACAAGGCTAAGACATAAAATTAAAAGGTTGAGCTTGAGTAGGCACAAAAGAATTAAAACATAAAAATAAGGAATGATAAGAGAAAAATAAAAAAAGAGGAATAAGAGAAGAAGAAAAATGATAAATAAGATAAATATACATAGGAGGTACAAAATAAGAAAGTAGAGGCTAGGCAAATAGCCAAATAACTAAGGAAAAATATAATTATAATATATTAATACAATAGGATTAAAGGAATAAATTTGAGGTTGATGCAATAACCAAGGAAGTTAAAAATAATAAGAAATAAGACCTGCACAAATAATAAGATTTACATAATAAGTCCACATAAGATCAAGAAATTAAGGATACTAGAGAAAAATACAAAAGTGATGAATATGTGGAAAAGTATCAAGAAACACAAGAGGCAAATACATAGGTATAAAAATATGCTAGAAAAAGAGCTATAAAATAAGTACAAGAACAAGACAAAAAAATGTAAAGAATCAATAAATAGTAGCAAGCTGCACAATAAATAATTGAGGGAAAGAAAGACCTGATCAATGAGGACTAATAGCCTTTATACACATCTATATGAGCATGCTCAACACATGGAGGAGTGAAAGAATAATTATCATAGGAAATACAACATTCTAGGAGTCACTAAATGTGGGAAGTAGAAGACCCATCTTTGAAACAAACAACATTCACACTCTTTATGGTATAAATTCAATATTGGCTACCATCAACAATTGTTAATAATTTACTTGTGCTAGTTTGACTAGCCATGAGGTATCATTTTATGTTACCAAAATCACCTTGATAAAAAATATTTAAGGAACCACTAAACTCTAGGAATCCATTGCATAAAAACCATCTCAGATTGATTAGGATAAACTTAAACTATGATAAGAGAATGAAAAAAATCCATGATTGACTAGCCAAAGAATGTAAAATAATCAATACGCTTGTATAGTGTTGGTCATTCAAGTTTTAGGAGAATAAGTGATATCTAAGGAGAATCAATTTATGACTCTACTAACTCAGCTGACAAATGACTAGGTTGTTGGGTAAAAGTTCCAAAAACTATGATATCAAGTTTAACACTTATTATCAAAATCTAATGAGATATTCAAGCTCATTAAAGAGTACGAAAAAGTTTTTAACACTATGATGTACTAGGAAATATAACTTTCACATAGAATAATTGACTAAAAGAAACAAATTTAGGATACATCAAAGGACATAATGTCAGACCTCTCCAAGTCCAATAAATATAAAATAATAATGGAGATCAACACATCCAAACCTACTGAACATGATACTACACTAAAATAATATCTTTCTCTAAGAGATAATGTAATGGAAAATATACATAATTAAGAGCTTAAAATACTTCACAGTCTATTCTATAGTATTTAAATGTAGAGATATGTGTATAGGATGGACTAGGTCATGCAGGACATCAAAAATAAGATCTAACGACATAAAATAGTCATTACCTATATAGATGATGAATATATACAAAACATCATGCATATTCAAGATCCCTTATGCACACTAATCAAAATAATATGGGATGTCTTAAAAAACTGGAAGAAATTTAAGCATGATTTAGCAAATATTTACACTTCAATCATAACCATTATCAATGAACCAAATTTCATTCCATATTGTTAGCTTATACAACTATGAGAAAGTAAAACCTCTCAAACATTATAACAAGCAACTCCATCATAATAAAATATCCAATAGATAACTCCATAACATCATTTTTGTCAATGACTCAATTAGCATTGTAATCAGTGTAACCTAAGTCAATCACCATTGTAATCCATGCCTCAATTAGGTAATTCAAATGTAAAATTTTAAATATTATAAAAGTTTTTGAAGGTCATAACCTTTAAGAGTGAGGTAAAGAAGATTAAAAACTAACAAAGGGTGGCCTCTTGGTTATGCCAACCTATTGAGGCCAAGAAGATTAAAAATTTATAATATATAAACTTCAAGTAGGTAATACAAATGTAAAATTTTAAATATTATAAAGTTTGTGAAGGCCATAAATTTTAAGAGTGAGGCCAAGAAGATTAAAAACTAATAAAGGGTGGCCTCTTGGTTATGCCAACCTATTTAAAACCCATAAATGTGGTAGATTAGTATGCTACTTAGTTGAAAACTAGAAAGGGTGGCTAAGTAGTTAGCAAGAGGTGAAAATTGATAAATAATACTAAAATTGATAACCTCAATCATTGATTTTTTACCAGCCCCTCAGTTCAACATAGGAAACTACACTAGTTCTATAATTCTACACATTTTCTAGTGATTTTGTCTCAAGATGAGATAACTATTTAATTCTAAGAAAGTGTTCTCAAGATGAGATAACTATTTAATTCTAAGAAAGTGTTAGTAGTAGACTGCAAAGTGTAAAAATATAAAGTTTTGAATAACTAAAAAGTGTGATATGTATAATATTTTATATGTAATTCAGCATAAGATCAAATATAAAAACATTGTTAAACATGAAAATACTCCTTGAGATAGACATGAAAGGTTAAGAATGCAAAGCAACATAACCTCCTTAAAGTTATATAAATACTTGTATTTTTAAGAAAGAATAGTCCCAAATTTGAGATATTATACTATAGAGATCATTGGATGGTTCCATTTAATGTTTTCCTGTGTTCTAAGTTCTTAAGTTTCTCTATTTTTATTGAATCTTTGTGTTTAATATAATGAATATGTATGATTCTAGATAATAAAATGTGTCTAAGTGAATATAATTGAGTAAGACTTTATCTAATTACTTTTATCATATTTTGAATATGTTGAACATATACATTAAATCACACAACATAAACCTAAACATTTTCTAATGGAAATTTATAAGAACCTCTGCTAATAATATATTCTCTTGTGCATAATTATTTGATAGGCTAGTCAATGTGTTTTCAAATGTTTTTTATCTAGCCACTATTCCATGAAATGTTATTTTGAATGGTTCCTTGACACCTCACACCTATAACATGAACATACCCATTCACATGCTAAATGGTTTTGAAATTTAGTACCACCCTAATGACATATATGGTTGGATTGAATGGTGGGATGAAACTATTGCATGAACTACCACTTTCCTTAGGGTGTTAAGAAAATAGTTAGCTTTGTTTAGGAAAAGGACCAATATATTCCTATATAAGGGGATTTAATTAGTTTTACAAATAACTTTAAAAATTCCCTTTGAATTATAATTTGGAAATAAAATCAAAGAACTAAGAAAAAATAATAAACCAACAAAGTTTCATTAAGCTCATGGAGCCCAAATCTAAGTACATATTCACTAGCTAAATATTGGGGATAATTTAAAAATATTTTGTTAATAGGCTAAGATATTTTTAATTTAATGTGCAAACCATGGCTAGATGTGAAGTTGAATACTATTTCAATGGTCTACTAGACATTATAAAATCCTTTGTTCAACACTATAAACAAGTCTTTCAAGATCGACCCCCAATTGAAGATAAGGATATGACTTTGAAGAAATACTTGGATGTTATTCCCTATAAAATCACTCAAAAAAAACTAATGGCATGTAATAGCCCTATATCTATAGAGTATATTCATGATGTAGTGATTGGAATGGATTAGGACAAAGCCTTGGGTATTGCAATATTCCCTTGTGAGTCATATCAAACCTTATGGGACTATATGGGACTTGATTTACATAAATTATATTTAGAAGCTATGCCCAAGGGTTATTTTATAAAGCTCATCAACAAATACATTATTAAATTTATTCTTAATTTTGGGGACTATAAGTTAATCATGAATTTAGAGGCCCATGACTTTTTTGAATGTTTCTTATAAAATTATTATCAGGGTTATGGCCCTAAGAATTAGGTACCTTCTTCCTTTGGTGGTCAATCTTAAGTGAATCAAATTCATCCAAGGTTGATATAGAGTGGACAATATATTTGGTGTTTGGGAAGGCATGGAATGGGTTTACACTTCTAATTATAATTATTTTTTAATCAAAATTAACTTTGAAAATATATATGATACAATCAAATGACCCTTTATAATTTCAATGTTATAAATGTTTGGTTTTGGTCCTAGGTTTATCCACTCTATCCAAAATTCCTTTCAAGATTATTTATGTCACCTCTTTATAAATGGTCATTAGTTTTATAATTTTAATCTCTTTCACTCCATTAGGCAAGGATACCCACTAACTCCCTCATTAAATGTCCTTATTTTTTGAGGTTTTTGATATCTATTAAGAGACTATGCCTCTAGAGGGTTAGTCAAGGGAATTACCCTCTCCAACTACCTCAAGACCAAACTATTAATGACCATTTTGTAGATGAATATTTCCTTACAATAATGGAAGATGAAATGGTTACCCAGATTACCTAATATGCCTTCAAAGTCTTTTTTTGTATTTTGGTTATAGTATCATGTGGGCTAAGACTCAATGCTTAAGGAAAACATATTTTCCTCTACCCAATTAGATTGTGGAATCCTAATGGAAATGGGTTTCCCATGGGGAGATTTTTAGATTACTAGCATTCCATTTTATTTTCAATCTTCCCCAGTTGAGGTGTGGTAATAAATTATTATACGAGTGGAGAAAACATTATCATAGTGGATTATTAAGCCTCTATATCTCATATCGATGAGATGTGGCTGAGTTGGTAAAGTGTCTTGGTTATTCCAAGCACCACCTAGGTTCAAATATCAATTTTGTATCAAAGGTTAAATGTGGTCGATCATTAAGTAATATTGGGCCAATTGTGGTCAATCATTGGTATTCTTAGGCTGATAGTGGATGATTATTGGTATTCTTAGGCTGGCTGTGTCTAATCATTAGTAATCTTGGGCCAAGCTGTGGCCATTGATGGTATTCTCAGGCTAGTTATGGTCATCCATTGGTATTCTCTTGGGGATTTGGGCCCCTAATTATGTCCCAGACAAGTTGGATCTCCATTCAAAGCCATTGGGACAAGAATCCTTCAACCTTGAGTATTGATAAAAAAATTCTATATATCTCATGGGAAAAATCTTTTTTTTTCCAAATTCCTGGCTGCACTCATGTCTACTATTCCTCTTGCTTGGATAAGGATTATTATAATAATCATGAAAATTTGTTACTATAATCCCTTTAGAAAAATTTTAAGGAAAGAAAGGATTTCACCTATGAGATTTGTTGTAAACCCAGAGAGGCTAGGGGGATTGAGATCATTGATGTTTAGAAATAGGTAATTTCCCTCTATGAAAAATGTATCCCATGATCATTGAAGGGAAATAATCATGTGAATTTATCCCTGGGAACTAAATCACATTAGGTATTCCAAATAAATGGGGAGACTATAAGAACTTAGGATTTCAAACTATGATTTATTATCCTATTCTTATTAAGATTATAGGAAATTTCATGGTTAAAATTCAATGGAAATATTGATAATCCATTAAGCCTTAGTTGATGTGGAAAGGGGATGAATTTTAATTTAGTATATCCATCAACACTCAATCCCTATGGTGGTCCCTAATAATTTCCATTAATGGGAAGCCCTTGGCATAGGTTCTTAGAATCAAATCCCTTCAGTGGTTTTGCATAGATAATTAGGTCATATGAGATGTCATTAATAAATTTTATATATCTTGAGCCAAATAGATACACTTAAATTAAGTTTATACTAAACAACTGGGACTTTGAATTTATTTTTAAGATCCATATGAGTGTGCCATATTATGTTTTACACAAAATTGGAGTTAAGGACTCAAAAATAGTGGAAAGGTTAAAACTAGAGTATATCCATTCCCATGCTTCAGTACAAACCCAAACTTGGTTATCAATGGCTATCTCCAAAAATTTTGCCCTTAAAAATGATTAATAAAGAGTGGAATCTTGGTATCTCTCCCTATATTAAGAGCATGAGATTTCAAATTGCTTGGTCTATTATTGTTGAGCCCAAAAAGGCCATTTTTAATTTATGAATTATTTATTGTGGTATCCTAGTGGGTGAAATATTTATTCATATGGGGATACTCTCTCTCATATTCCCTACTTGTGGTCAAACTAATTCTTTAAAACACATACTCTAATTTTATGTTAGAGCCTAGTAGGATTTAGACTAGAACCTTTCTACCATATAATATATCTTTTAAGGTAATCTTCTCTTCTCCCTCTAATATTCAAGAAAATTTGGCACATATTTCGTATTGAAATAATATTTTTACTTTGTAAAGATAATATTGTTATTATTTTTAACAAAAAGCATCCAGATGGAGAATTATCAACTACTAGAATAATTGTTAACTTTTCCAATGTTATGATAAAGATACAAGTACAAATGGAGAAAATGGCCTATACATTTAAAACATCCACACACTCATCGATCATTGGGGTAGTGCCTCTTACACTATTAGTATCATTCTAATCAATGTGTCATGCTAAAACCACCTAAGAAGGGAACTTGAATGATAGTACGATGGCATAGGCCATCTAGATCATGGAACTAATTTGCATTATTATTTCTACCTCCTCCTCCCCATCATATATTATTTCCATTAGGGGTCATGGAGGGTATCCCTCACCACAAGTTGGGTATAAACACTATGATTATGCACTTTTAAGATAATATGGATAGAGGAAGATACCCAAGTTGGCTCTTTTCATTTCCCACCCCACCCCCACCAAACTGACAGATGGAAGAAATCAAGGAATAAACTAAAGACCAAGATGGTTGGGAACCCATACCTAATGATCCAAAACCTCATGAGTGGGTTTTGGGGAATATGCCTTATATTCTACCATCTCATCCTTTCCCTCTATGGGATTGATGTCTCATATTGATTATTATTATTTTATATTTTTATTTATGTGTTAATGATATGATCCTAGATTTAATATTATAGTATTGGTTTTGTGGGCCTTGGGTCGTGACTTTGGTTCTCTCCTAGGATTATATTTCCTGATGTGTTTTGTTTTATTCTTTTCCTCAGGGTTTTCTCTCATAGTGGTCACATTTTTTATCAAGTTATTCTATTTTTAATTATTAGAAATATATTACATACTTTCAATAAAACTTTTATAGACGTTATACACACACACATACATGAATGATAAGATAAGAATAAATAAGGGAATATATCCTTACTATTATAATATTAAAATCATAATATTTATTTAAATAAATTAGAGAAGTTTAAACATAACTATTTATTACTTTATGGATAGAAATCTTCCACGAGATACAAAAAAATACATAAAATTTATTATAGAGAGAGAATTATTTTTTAAAATATGTATCATGAAGCATCACCACTAGAATATTGAACCATGACAATAGGGTCATAATCCAGATCTTCATCCTCTAGGATCAACTCGTTCAGGTTTGCTTCTATCTGAAAGGGCTCATAGATGGAAGAGTTATTGTAAAGTTTTGGCACAAATGGTGTCAATCTTTTGGCCTTGCACTATATCCTCAGTCGTAACTTATTTTACTAAATTATAAACCATATCCAACCTCATAGTAGATATAAATTCCATCCACTAAATGTATTCATGGATGGAAAGAGTATTTGATGGCCTTAAACATGACAATATACACCCCAATGAACTTTATCAACTTGAGGGTGTTTAGGCTTAGAGTTGATTAACTAGGGTCATTCATTCTCTAAGGGATGTAATCTAATGAATCTCCCTCTCCTATTATTTTAGATAATTGCTTCCCACATAAATTAGCGTTGTCCCATTTTAAAAGATAATTACCCCTAATAACTTTAAATAATGTATTTTTCTACAAATATAAGGCACACTACATTATAATCCTAGTCAATCTATCCAAAAAAAGAGGAATGAAAATCATCAATTGGATATATATATATATATATATATATATATATATATATATATATATATATATATATATATATATATATATTTATAATTCTCTATTCTTATTTTTAATTTAGTATTCATATCAAACTCTTTGCCTATCATTATAGTGAAAAAAATCTACACACACCATTATGGATGACCTTTATCTCCATCAATACTTCCACTAGATGTGAATATGTTATTTTAAGGAGAGAGTAAAGGTATATAAAGTCCTCCATATGCATTAAATATCACTTCACATACCATCCTTTCAAATCAATTGTATGATCCATACATAAAAATGCATACTAATGATTATTACTTAAACCCTTTATTTAACTTTAAAAAGATTTGAAACATATGATTTCATTATTTAATTCTACATTGAGATTTAAATTAATAATACTAGATAAAATATGAAACAAGTTTATATGAGAGTGATTGAGTCTCATATCCAAATTGGCCATATGATTAGACTCTTTTTTGTTGAGAAGTATTGTCATTTATTTCAAGGTTAATATCATTTTATGTCAAGGTTGATGTTATTGATGTCAAGATGCATCTGGTAAAGATGCATGGTGAGTGGTTTATGAGATATGATCCATGTGACAAGAATTTTTTTGAATACAACCTAATGATTCTTCTAAGGTTGATGTCAATATTTAGGTCAAGTAAAGCATGCTTGAGTACTAGTTCTTAAGTACCAGTTGTCTTGAGAAGCCTATTCTAGACTCTGTGAGAAAGTGTGCATAGTGAAGCTTGGTGAAGTAAGTAAACATAAAATTATGCGAGGTTTTTTGGAACTATTTGATCATGCAAAGAGAAGTGAAGATACTTTTATAAGTGTTTTTAAGTTACTTATCAAGTTTCAATTACTTGATAAGCTTAGTCATGGCACTAATCATAGCATAAAGAGACCTTGTGAGAAGGTATACACATGGTGGACTAGTGAGATGGACCCATATAGTAATAAGAGGATATAAGGGGTTTCTTGAGAATACATATGAGGCATTTTATCACTCATGAGAGTCTCAAGGTGAACCTACAGGGCAATACCTTAAGTCTAAGTTTGTAGCTAGACTAGTTTTAGACCCTACTTGAGCTAATGAGGTGTATGAGGTTTTGTCAAGGCCTATGAAGGATGTTTTACATTGTTTTATCATGAAATATGTTGTATGAGAATTTAATAAAGGTGGAAATCACATGGAAAGAGTAATGAAGGTCAATTTAAAATCCTAATGTGATTTACAAGTCAAGGTCTATGCAAGCAAAGAGAGAGATGGTGGCCTAATGAGGTATAAAGATCAGTTTTCAAGGCAAGAATGGACAATTGAGTGTTTTCAGAGGTATAATGTGTTGTTTTAAGGCCTTATGTAGTTTTTAGGTCAAGGTCTAAGCAAGAAAAGAGAGAGATGGTAGCCAAACGAGGTATGATATTCAAATTTCAAGATAAGAATGAACACGTGAGTATTGACAATGGTGTGATATTTTTCCAGGTGTGTTGAATAATTCTAAGGTCAAAGTTTGAAATTTAAGGCTAGAAAAGTGGTTGTGAGGTCTATTGTGTGCACAAAATGAAGGGTTATCAACCTGAAAAGGAATTTTAGGGGTTTATTAGCATGTGTAACCTCTATTTGGGAACTTGAGCTATTGAGGAGAGATGGGTAAGGGTCTTAGATAATATTTCTAGGCATTATTTTTTGAAATTAGGGATAGTCCTTTATGAATAATCGTTAACATTAGAAATAGTGTTAACCCTCTCTAAAACCCTAAAAATGACTCGATGTGAAAGATATTGATCAAAACTATTCAAAATGGATTGGTATGGATATAAAAGTGATTGGAGGCTTTATTAAACTCTCTCAAGCACCTATCTGTGTGATTGAGTCTTAAGGTGAGTGAGTGGACCATACAAGAAAGGCCTTGTTTCTTATTGATTTATTGTGACAATCAAAGTTGACCAAGTCAAATTTGATAAATGGAAGGAGGAAAAAGTATGAGAATTTTATTTATTTTCCATTATGTTTTCTAAGTATTTTCTATCCCCTAGGTGTGTTAAACTAGTCATAAAAGTTGACCAGACACTGATAGACCTAATGGTGCAAATAGTGAGAAACTCAAGCATAAGTGAGAAGATGATTAGGGATGAGTTATAATGTAATAAGAATTAACAAAATTTCATGGATAAATTTTTAAATACTTTTAATACAAGTTCATCTTAGATATATTTTTTGGATGTTAGTGGATATGATGAAAATGTTGCTTATAATTTGACCTGTCTAGTTCATATGAGACAATGAGAAACAGGGTTATGAGATTAGTCTACAAGACTAATATTTCCATTTGAACATATTATTTTTCTATATAAATATTTTATAATAATATCATAATAACATACACATACATCAATATTCTTTGTAAATGATCATATAGGTGTTGAAGGTCAAAATCACCATGACTGGTCCTTAAGGTAAACTGGTAGTTCTAAGTAAGCAAGTTGTAGTGATGAGTTTGAGACTCTATACCATGAGTTGATGTATATAATTCATAGGATGATTTATATTGGTAATTTATTGACCTATTAATTCTTTTCAAAATATTTTAATTTGGTATAAGTGGTTAAAACATTGAAGCCAAAATGGCTTGACTAGATGAGTAAGGTCTGTGAGAGAGAAAGTCAACAAATTAGTTTGTAAGATCAATATTTTACATTAGATATTATTATGTTTTTGTTATATTTTGTTACAAGGATGTTTTAGGATCATATTAATACATTTTAATTAATTGAGTATGTCTTTTAATATTTCATAATTTCAAGTTTCCATGACTGTGTTTTGAGGCTAGTTGGTAGTTCTGAGTGAGCTATTTGCAGATAAGGGTTTGAGTCATTTTGCACTAAGTTTTTAAGTATAAATAACATGGTGATGACCCTAAGGTCATGTATCTTCTGTATATGTGATTTTTTTTTTAAATTATGTTTATACTTTAGTTATTTAAGATAATTTTTTTGAGTATGTATAAGCCTAATTGTGAATAATGTTAATGGCATGCTTCAAGTGGTGGTTAAAGATAAAAGGTGTTATGGAGACTATATGATATTAGTATGGGTATATCTTAGTTTAATACTATATGTTCCTACTATTTTAGGTTTTTTAATGTGTTCTAAAGGAATACAAAGTGTAACATGTCTCAAAGTAGACCTAATGGGATTAGGTCTCCATGAGACCTAAAGATGAATTAAGGCCTGATTGAGGTATGTAAGACTTAAAGGGAAAAAATAATGTTTGATACATTTTTATGAAATGTCTTAATATCTATTCCATGGCTGAACTAAGACGGTAAGGGTTTTTTTACCAAAAATTGATATAAACAAGAGACTTGTATAAATACTTGGTAGTTTTAGGCCTATTCATGTGTGTCAAGTATATGAGAATGGAATAAAACATTGGTAATAATAATAAGATGTTTTATACCATAATTGGAGTGTATATTAATAGTGATGAAGATTTGATATAGGTTATGTGTATGAAGATCAAGGTTACATGACCTAATTAGTCTTGAAGAGACCTAATTGAGTGATGAGGCCTAGAAAGCAATTTGGGAAGGATAAGAGTGTGAAGATATGAAGAGGTAGTCATCATCAGTCAGTTAAACAACAAGGTTTTATGAAGGTGATAAAATCAATTAGGGGTTTATTACTTCCTTTTAAGATGGTGCTTGTTAAAACCTAGCTAAGTTAGTGTTTAGCTACTTGGGGTTGGTGATCCATGTGAAGTGGGTGATTCACTACCCTTTTTTTATCTTATAAGACTATAATACATTTACATATATCATTTGGTTTTATTACCCTTGAGTTTTTACCATACATATTACGTGTTGATGTGTTTCATGCTTATGTGGATATGTGTTTATGCTTGCTAGACATATGTGCTTATTTGAATGGTTCTTGATTATGTAAGTGAAATTGTTAAGAAAGTTTTTATAGAATAATTCACCCACATACAATTCATTTTAATTAAAACATTTATTATCAAACCCTGGTCCTTTAAATTAGGTCTAAAATCCTAAATGAGATCTTAGAAGCAAGGATGGCTAGTCAACAAGCTCAAGGTGGTTTCTCTACTAATAAGACTTAGTTATTCAATGGATATAATAATGTATTTTATAATGTCATGAGGAAGATATATTTGATGTATCAAGGTCATGATATTTGGAAATTAGTTTTGTATGGCTATAGTGATCCTCCTATTCCACCTACTAATGCAACATGTAAGAAGGCTAGTGAAAATAACTCTAGGGAAATGAATGTCATTTTTGTGGCCTATCAAAGGCATATCTTATGAATATGATTCACTATGTATCATCCAAAGTGATATGGGATAAATTTAATATCTTCTATGAAGGAGACACCAAGGTGAATATGGATAAGTTATAGACCCACTAGAGACAGTTTGAAAGTCTGAAGATGAATGAAGATGAAATAATTACATCTTACTTGTTGAAGGTTGATGAAGTTATCAATGTCATTAGAGGATTGGAAGAAGAAGTGAAAGATTCTAAATTTGTTCAAAATCTATTAATATCACTAACTCTTAAGTTTGATTATAATAAATCTATAGTAGAAGAGATGCAAGATTTAGATAAGTTATAGATGATGGGATTCATGACATCTTGACTACCTATGAGATGAGAACAAATGAAGGAAGACCTCCCAATAAGGAAGCATATTTCAAAGTTGAGAATAAGTCAAAATAAAATAATTTCAAGGATGAGGAATTTTTAGATGTCAATGATGATCAATTGATAGCCATTTTTAAAAGGAAGTTGAGGTTTAGATTTGGTAAGTAAAGGGTAAGTTACCCTTAAAATTTTTCAACTATGGTAAAATTGGTCACTTTGTATCAAGTGTCCTAACAAGGATAAGGTTGAGCATGATGAATAGCATAATGAACATCATGGAGATGATAGGAAGGTCTATAATCCTAACAAGAACAAGAGACATTTTAAGAAGTATGAAGGTAGGAAAGGGTAATTAAAAAAAAATTGTATACTCAAGAAGATAACTCATATGATATAAGTGACACAAGCACATATGATAGTGATGATGAAAACAATGAACGTACACATGATAAAAATGAAACCTTATTCATGTCCATAGAATCAGACAATGGAGGTTGCTCAAATGGGAAAGGCCTTATGGTTGATGTAGAATTAGATGAAGAAGAAGCTAAAGTAAACCTTGAGGCAGAATCGGTGAGTGCCCTAAAGGAGTTAAAATTTCAAATAAGAAATAATCACAAACTAAGATTATTAGATAATGACTATGAGGATTAGATTGGCTTGTTTGAGGTGAGACTAAGTTATACTCATAAGGAGTAGGATGAGATCATCAACCATATTGAAACACAGATGGATATAATCAATGCAAACCTAAAGTCTAAAGAGGAAGAATGCACCAAGTGGTAAACTAAAGTAGAATCCATGAAATCTGAGTTGGATCAAGCATATATCAAGGTGAAGACCTTTGTGAAGTTTGAAAATAACACTAAAGCTCTAAATGATATCTTTAGTAGTCAAAAATCTAAAAGTGATAAGATGGGACTTGGTTTCAAATAAGACCAAAAGGAAGAAGTTCAATTCAAAGAGAAGGCTATTAAATAAAATAAGGTCAACATGAAAATACCTATCAAATAGCCTAATGCTATTAGGTATGTTAGTTAATTCATTTTTTACTATTTTTTATGTAGTCATTTTGGTCATAGATCAAGAGAATGTAGAATACCCTTCAAGAATGAGTACTCATGGGACTATGGAAGGAGTCATAGTTAACATCAGTCAAGAGGTATGTATGAGGTTATTTCTTATAGTTATCATAGTGTGGGACACATCATAATATTTTGTCCTGATAGAGTAAGGTCATCAATTCAAAATAAGAGGTTTGAAGCTCCTACAATTCAAAATAGGATGTAAATGAATGTGTGATAACCAAAGATATAAAATGTGAGTCATGATTAGTCTACAAGTTCAAGTGTATTACTTGTTTTGGTAGAACATACTTTAGATGAGAAGTCAATTCAAGATTTCTCATTATCATCTCAAATTTTTTATTACATAGATGATGAAAAGATCAAGCCAAAGGTACAAATCAAGTCTAATAGAATCCTGAAGATATTCAATCTTGTGAGAGCATAGACATCTGAGAATCTCCTAATTTTGGTTTGTCTTAGTGTCCTATGAAATGGGCGACTCCATTAGGCTTCATAGAGACACACTTCAAGTTAGTAAAAGCATGGTGGATGCTTCGTTTGAAGGGGATCCACTCAATTTGTTGATTGAGCTTGATCTATGTTAAGAAGTAGTCTTTTAATCTAAGTTCATGTGAATAAGGCATGTTTGGACTAAGGGGGAGCATTTTATTTTAATGCTTCATATTATATGTGTTGAGAAAAGGTGTGGTTCAAAACTTTATAGTTGGAATGACCCTTTGTCATTAATGTCAAAGGGGGATAAAGTTCAAGAAGGAATATTGATCAGATTAGGGGATATGAGAGTGATTAGATTAAATAATGTTTTTCCATTAATGACAAAGGGGGATTTTATTAAGTGTTATCATTGATGTAAAGTTTGATGTCATTTTATGTTAAGGTTGATGTCATTGATGTTAAGGTGTATCTGGTAAAGATGCATGGTGAGTGGTCTATGAGATATGAGCCATGTGATAAGAGGTAATTTCAAGGTAACCTAATGATTTTTATAAGGTTGATGTCAATATTAAGTTCAAGTAAATCATGTTTGAGTAATAGTTATTAAGTACAAGTTGTCTTTAAAAGCCTAGTCTAGACCATCTGATAAGGTGTGCATAGTGAATCTTGGTGAAGTAAGTAATCATAAATTGTGAGAAGTTATTTGGAATTATGTGATCATGTAAAGAGAAGCGAAGATACCTTTAAAAGTGTTTCAAGGTTAGTTATCAAGTTTTAAGAACTTGAGAAGCTTAGTCATGGCACTAGTCATAACATGAAGAGACCTTGTGAGAAGGTTTGAGCATGGTGGCTTGGTGATATGGATGCATAGAGGCATAAGAGTTTGTAAGGGGTTAATTTAGCAAGAATATGAGTCATTTAAACACTCATTATAGTCTTAAGGTGAACGTATAAGGGTAATACCTTAAGTCCAAGTTTATAACTAGATTAGTTCTAGACCTTGCCTAACCCAATGAGGTACCATGAGGTGTTTTAAAGGCCTATGAAGGATGTTTGACATTGTTTGATCATATGAGATTTTGTGTGAGAATGTAAGGTGAAGAACACATGTAAAGAGGTGTGAGGGTCAATTTCAAGGCCTAATGTGATTTGTAGGTCAAAGTATAAGCAATCAAAGATAGAAATGGTGGCCTAATGAGTTATCAATATTAGTTTCAAAGGTAAGCATGGATAGGTGAGTTTTTTCATATGTATGATGTGTTCTTTCAAGGCCTAATGTAGTTTTAGGTCAAGGTATAAACAAGAAAAGAGAGAGATGGTGGTAAAATGAAGTATGAGATTTAGATTTCTAGATAGGAATGAGAATGTTAGTATTGTTAGTGGTGTGATATATTTTTCCAGGTGTGTTGACCAAGTCTAAGGTTAATTTTTGCTAGCTAAGGCATGAAAAGTGGTTTTGAGGTTTATCATGTGTACAAAATGAAGGTTTATTAACCTGAGAAGGACTTTTAGGTTTTTATTGGTATGTGTAAACTCTACATGGGAACTTGAGCTATTATTGATAGATGGGAAGGGTCCTTGATAAGATTTATAGGCATTAGTTTTTGAAATGAGGAACATTTTTTTATGATCAATTGTTAACACCAAAAATAATGTTAACCCTCTCTAAAACCTTAAAAATGATCTAATGTGAAATATATTGATCAAAATTTATCAAAATGGATGGGTATTGATATAAAATTTATTTTAGGTTGTATTAAACTCTCTCAAGCACTTTCAAGTGTGATTGAGTTTTTAGGTGAGTAAGTTGACCCTACAAGAAAGTCTTTGTTTCTTAGATATTTATTTTAATAGTTAGAGTTGACCAAGTAGAAGTTGCTAGATGGATAGAGGAAATTTGTTTAGAATTTTATTTAGTTTACATGGTGGTTTATAAGTATTTTATATCCCCAAATGGCATTAAATATGTCATACAAGTTAACCAATCGCTAATAAGCCTAATGGTGTGAATAATGGAAAACTTAGGCAGAAGTGAGATAGTGATTAGGGATGAGTTATCATGGAATAAGGAGGAATAAAAATGAATGGAGACATTTTTTAAGAATTTTTAGACATTTTCATGTTTTATATAAGTTTTTGAGATCAATAGATATGATGAAAATGTTGCTCATAAGTGCACCTATCTGGTTCAAATGAGATAGTGAGAAATAGGATTGTGAGATTGGTATGCAAGACCAATATTTCCATTTGAACATATTATATTTAAAAATATGGTATAATTGGATCATAATATACACCACATACATCATTATTATTTTTAAATAGTCATATATGTGTTTAAGATCAAAATCACCATGATTGGTCCTTTAGTTAAACTGGTAGTTCTAGGTAAGCAAGTTGTAGTGATAAGTTTGAGACTATATACCATGATTTGATGTATAAAATTCACATGATATTTTTTATTAGGATTTTAATTACCTATTAATTATTTTCATAATATTTTAATTCATTATATGAGGTTGAAAATTTGAATCCAAAATACTTAAGGTTTATGAGAGAGAAAGTCAACAAATTGGTCTACAAGACCAATATTTGCGATTAGATATTATGATATTTTTTTTGGAGGTTTTTATAATTATATTTTAGGATAATATTCATGAATTTTAATTACTTGAGTTTTTTATTTTGGTGTCATAATTTTAAGTGAGCTATTTACAAAAAAGGGTTTAAGTTATTTTCCCTAAGTTTTTAAGTATAAATAGATGGTGAAGACCCTAAGGTATTATAAAATTTATATATTTTATTTTTTTCCATGGTTATTTTGAAAAATTATGTTTATGCTTTAGTTGTTTGAGATAGACTTCCTGAGTATGCACATGCCTAATTGTGAACAATGTTAATGGCATGCTTCAAGTGGTGGTTGAAGCTAAAAGATCTTATTTACACTAGATGAGATTATCATGGTTATATTTGAGTTTTATATTATATTTTAACAATATTTGAGGTGTTTTAATGTGTTTTAAATGAATATAAAGTGTAACATGTCTCAAAGTAGACCTAATGGGATTAGGTCTCCATGAGACCTAAAGATGGATTAAGGCCTAATTGAGGTATTTCAGACTTAAAGGGACTCAAATCATGTTTTATCCATGTTTTTTAGATTCATAATATATATTACATGCCTAAAAAAATATGGTAAGTGTTTTTGGTCAACCAAGAAGGATATGAACAAGAGACTTGTATAAATACTATGTCATGTCCCCTTTTAGTTGACATGTTTTGAGTTCATGGTTAGCCTATTATGCGACCCTCATAGGCTGATAGGGTGGTTAGAGGGTCTTGATGGAGATTGGAGTGGCTTCGTTTAGTAGAGTTTTTCCAGTTGGCTTTCGTTTAGGCTCGATTGGACATGTATTGAGGGAGATATTAATATTTGATTGATTTAATCAAATATTAATTATTTAGCCTATTTTTAATTAGAAACCCTAATTATAATTTAAGAAACCCTAATTAGGGCAAGCATATCTTTTGAGGGTATAAGGGTTTCTCATGGAGGCCATTATGGATTAGCCATTGATTATTGATTATTGATTTTGAAGAATTCTTCTGTGAAGACTGAGCCAAGGGTTCTAGGATTCCATTTGCATTGGAGAACGTTCCCTCTTCAGTGTGTGCAATTAAGAGGCTGTGGAATATCAGCTGATCTATTACCAAATTGAGAGATAGCTTCATCCAGAAGTTATCATAGAATTTACAGGGTTGAGAGATAACTTCACACAAAAGTTATTACAGATATTCCAGGTATTTATTTCTTTATGTTTTGATTCGATAACTTATACAGCTAGAGATCTTCTATGCTAGAAACATATATTTTCAGATCAGGGGTTGAAAATAGGCAAGTTATGCTTAATTGGTAGCCGTACAAAGTCTGTACAGGTCCATACAGATCTACACAAACACCGACCTCGGCAGACAGAGATCCCCAGTGACCAACATCGGCCGATTGGAGACCGACGTCGGTAGATAAGGACCTACAGTGACCGACGTCGACAGTATATCGACCGACGTCGGTGATTGTGTGTTAGACATAGCAGGCCGAGACATAATTTCTAGATTCAAACCCAATTTCTAGTTTTGCAAAGCTAGGGTTTTCAAGACTGTATTTCATATTTTATATGCATAAGAGAGGACTGTAATTGTAATAGTTTAGAAGGACAAGTGATAAGATCTGTGATTTGCTATTGAGAGACTATATTATTTTTATCATTCTGAATTTATTCAATAGAAATTATATCTTTGTTCAGAGTTTTTGTGTTGCTATATTTCCTATTTGGAGGGGATATTACAGTGGTATCAGAGCTAAATCCTACTAGCCTGAGGGTCTATAGATCTTATGCAGCCCCAAGAGTTGGGACCACATAGGTATAACACACGTAGTAGAGCCTTGCTTGAAGGTACCCAGTTGTTAGAATAGCAGCAGATTATCATGAGTGACAGACGTGAGGGCAGCCCACCCAGGGGCCATAGGTATGATGCTGATCAGGACACCATAGAATTTCACCGTGCTATGATGACAAGTCAACAATAGATGAATCAGACACTACAGGCACTTATGACTATGATAAGGGGGATGAACGCACATGACGGATAGAACGGGGACAAAAGAGATGATAGGAGTGCTACGATTAATCAGAGACCACAACAGACTCACTCCAAAACAGCTGATAGACCTACACGTCCTACATTTGTTCAAGAAGAACCAGAGGCACTAGTAGAGGAGGAGGCAGGGAATTCCCCATTTGCAGATGTTTACATGGCTGCAAATGATGAGTGGAATTTATTACCTCCTCATGTTCAAGAGAGGATGTCCTTTGATCATTTTGTTAATCTAAGGAGAGAGCACTACAGATTGGTTAGACAGGACAGGAGGCCTAGAGTTCAATTCAGCGAGCTAAAAAAGGCTACTGGTAAGCTTTCTTTGACTACTTTTGACGACAGCAGCAAGATGATAGCTCAAGCTTGGGTTCATAAGCTTGACACATTTTTGGCATTGAGACCAATGTCAGAGATAGAGGCCATCAAATATGCCACTTTGCACTTGGATGGAGTAGCACATGATTGGTGGTACCATGGTATGGTAACACTTTAGCATAATCAGGTAACAGAGTACCAGGACTTTGTGGATAGATTGGTTGAGCAGTTTGACAGGAAAGATCCTGAGGTTTACTTTTGAGATCTGGCACAGTTGAGACAAACAGGTAACTTGGAGTCCTTCATTGGTGAGTTTCAGAGATTGGCAGTCATGGTGCCCAATATTTCAGAGCGTAGATTGGTAGTTCTCTTCATAGAGGGATTGATAGAGCCATTGAGAGGTTGGATCAAAGCCTTTGATCCTCCTTCATTATAGGTAGCTATGAAGAAGGCACGTAGTATGGAGATAGCAGCCCCATCCCATAAATTTAACTCCAAGGGTACTTGTTCATCTAGAGACCATAAGTGCTCCAACGCAGATACAGAGAGACCGGATTTTAACATAGATAAATCAGGTGTAAAGAATGATTCAAAGGTCAATCCAGCAACACCACCTTTGGATCGTGAGGCATTTAATGATCTACGTAGGAAGAATCTTTGCTTCTACTACAAAGGTCCATATGATATCCATCACAATTGCCCTTTGAGGCCTAACGGCAAGGCAAATCATGTGATGTGGGCATATTATGAGGATTCAGATTCAGAGGATTCCAAACAGTAGAATAGTTCTGAGGGGGCAGAGGCAGAGGCTTCGGGGCCTAAGGTAGAGGCAGAGTTAGAGCTCCACATACAGGAGGCATGCCTATCCAGCATTCAGTCGGATGAGTCATTCAGACTCCATGGAGTTTTGGCAGGGCAGAAGGTTATCACCCTTCTTGATATAGGAGCCACACATAATTTCATAGATGCTAGATTTGTGGAGAAGCATGGACTCACTACCAAAGATTTTGAGGGAATTAGAGTTAAGGTAGCCGATGGTCACACTCTTAGGTGTGAGCGTATGATTAGAGACCTCCCATTGCGCTTGAACAACTATGAGTTCAAGGCTGATTATTATGTGGTAGACATGGGGGACATAGACTTAGTCTTGGGTATGAAGTGGCTTCATTAATTTGAGGAAGTTACTCTTAATCTCAAGTACATGGAGGTTCTCTTTGATGTTGATGGGAAGACACATATTCTTAAGGCAGTACGGGGCACCAGCTTCATATATATGTTTTTTCATCGGATGGAGGTACCTATACCACATGACATGATAGAGGGCGATGACGAGTGCACATTGGCACCAACACAGGAGAGGTATGAGGATGAGCTTGGTCTTGAGGTGAGTTTAGTTCAAGAGTTGTCACATGTGGTGGGGACTCAACTTTCTGTTATAGTCAAGTCACAGGTTGATGATGATATGACTATTTCTAGCCTTCACAATTCAGTTTTAGATATTATTCAGGAAAGGAGTTTGCTTGCTGATTTTCATTTATGGATTGGATGTTGGGGTGCTCATCTTAGTACTAGAAAGGATGTGACATCATTACATGAGAGTTGGGATGGACATAGCATGGGGTTCATGTTAATTGATAGTGGTGGAGATCATAACTACGTTTGGGATCCAGGTGGATTGATTTATTTGTCATTCAGCGATTGCTTGAGGGCAAGCAATTCCAGGAGGGGCGAATTGTCATGTCCCCTTTTCAGCTAACATGTTTTGAGTTCATGGTTAGCCTATTATGCGACCCTCATAGGCTGATAGGGTGGTTAGAGGGTCTTGATGGAGATTGGAGTGGCTTCGTTTAGTAGAGTTTTTCCAGTTGGCTTTCGTTTGGGCTCGATTGGACATGTATTGAGGGAGATATTAATATTTGATTGATTTAATCAAATATTAATTATTTAGCCTATTTTTAATTAGAAACCCTAATTCTAATTTAAGAAACCCTAATTAGGGCAAGCATATCTTTTGAGGGTATAAGGGTTTCTCATGGAGGCCATTATGGATTAGCCATTGATTATTGATTATTGATTTTGAAGAATTCTTCTGTGAAGACTGAGCCAAGGGTTCCAGGATTCCATTTGCATTGGAGAACGTTCCCTCTTCAGTGTGTGTAATTAAGAGGCTATGGAATATCAGCTGATCTATTGCCAAATTGAGAGATAGCTTCATCCAAAAGTTATCACAGAATTTACAAGGTTGAGAGATAACTTCACACAGAAGTTATTACAGATATTCCAGGTATTTATTTCTTTATGTTTTGATTCAATAACTTATACAGCTAGAGATCTTCTATGCTAGAAACATATATTTTCAGATCAGGGGTTGAAAACAGGCAAGTTGTGCTTAATTGGCAGCCGTACGAAGTCCATACAGGTCCATATAGATCTACACAGACACTGACCTCGGCAGACAGAGATCCCCAGTGACCGACATTGGCTGACTGGGGACCGACGTCGACAGATAAGGACCTACAGTGACTGACGTTGGTAGTATATCGACTGACGCTGGTGAATGTGTGTTTGACACAGCAGGCCAAGACATAATTTCTAGATTCAAACCCAATTTTGAGATTTGCAAAGCCAGGGTTTTCAAGACTGTATTTCATATTTTATATGCATAAGAGAGGACTGTAATTGTAATAGTTTAGAAGGACAAGTGATAAGATCTATGATTTTCTATTGAGAGACTATATTATTGTTATCATTTTGAATTTATTCAATAGAAATTGTATCTGTGTTCAGAGTTTTTGTGTTGCTATATTTCCTGTTTGGAGGGGATATTACATACTAGTTAGTTTTAGGCCTATTCATGTGTGTCAAGTATATGTGAATGGAATAGAACATTGGTAAGTAGAATAAGGTATTATAAATGATCATAATAATATATAGGACTAGTGATGAATATTTGATAGAGGTTTTTTATATGAGGATCAAGGTCACATGACCTAATCAGTCTTGAAGAGACCTAATTGAGCAAGGAAGCTTAGAAGGTAGTTTGAGAAGGATAAGAGGGTGAAGAGATGAAGAGGTGGTCATCATCATTTGGTTGAGAAACAATATTTAATTAATTTTATCAAATTAATCATGTGACTAAGTTGCTGTTGAGTCATCTATGGGGTTAGTGCCTCCTTGCAAGTTGGTGATTGCTAAAGCCTAGCTGAGTTGGTACTTAGCTAGTTGGGGTTGGTGTTCCATGTGAAGTGGGTGCTTAACTAGTTTTTTTTTTGTCTTATATGAATATAGTCCATTTGTATATATCATTATTTTTTCTTCCATTTTATGGTTTCTCACTTATGTTATTTGTTCATGTGTTTCATGCGTATGTGGATAGGTGTTTATGCTTGATAGACACATGTGCTTGTTTGAATGGTTCATGATTGTTTAAGTGAAATTGTTAAGAAAGTTTTTAAAGACTGATTCACCCCCCTTCTTAGTAATTTTAATTCCAACATATTTTCCATTCACTTAGTATATGGAAGATATTATTCCTTAAAAACCACTTTGCCAATTGAACACAAACTTCAATGATGGGAAAAACTTTCCAATGATTATTAATAAAATTATATTTAGTTAAATTAAAAGTGAAAATGTGAGAAATTTTTTTCAAGCCATAGTTTTATTAGTTAATAGTTGTAAAATTTCATTATTATTAGTCACTTTGGTGTCTGTCAATTATTTGTTCATGTTATGTTATAACTATCACAATTTCCCCATGTATTTTTTGTTACTTTGAACACCAAAATAGTCCCTCCATAATTTAATTCTTGTTAATTTAAATGTTGTAAATAATATGTTGTAAACTTTACTTATTATTAGGTATACTATAATTTATTATTTTCCACTAAGTAATAATCACATACACCATAGAATGCCATAAAATAAATAGTAAATATCTGATGGTAACAATCAAACTAGTTTAGGGCATATTTCAAAAATTATGGTCCATAGTAGAAAGTAAATATTTTCCATAAATGGCCATGGTCATGTAAAAGTATCACTATTATGGTACATAGGTCACTAGGGTCAAGGTGGTCCCAAACTAATTATATTATATTTTTGATAAAACCAAAAGAGTGATGTCATAATATTTCAAAATATTTAGTCTATTACTAGGATAAATTATAGAAAAATATAACTACTGACATGAATCTCATGATTGTTTTGTATTGGTTAGTCAAAATCTAAACCCATCCAAATTGATAATATTATATGTAAGTATGAGAGTTTAGTTATGCATTCTAATTGGAAATATATTATGTATTATCTTATCTTGGTATGAGGTGAAAGGCCTTGAGATTATGTCAAAAGATGCATACCCTCCCCATCACACATATAAGGAGAGACATGAGGATAATTGTAGAGTCTTAGAGATATAGTGTGAATAAATCTATTAGGTTGTGTGAATGTAATGTTTATCCCATAAATTATTTTGAATTGGATATTGAGCGGATTTCATTTGGATATGGTAACACTATGTGAAATTCAAGATTAGATTTTGGGTGAGATTGTAGACACATAATTCACTTAGTATCTTTATTTCTTACATTTCATTATTGTGTAAATTATTTTTACCACTTTTCTATTACCCATGTATTGTGTTTGTTGAATTTGTCCATATTAACATCACCAAAACTAAATTCATTCAATGTTAATAGAATTATAACATAGATATTCCTAGTGAAATATATTTTGAGTGCTAAATTGAGTTTACATGTTTATTCTTCTACAAGAACCATTCCTTAGTGGTGGTAATCTTAAAATTTTGTTTCAATTCAATATACAAATATTGTTGTGGTAATCTTAGTCTTACCATGAATATGTTTTTTTCATGGTTAGTTTCATCTTAACCATTCATAATTTTTATCATTATAATTTTATAATTCACCATGGTCATTTTAATTTTACCATAATAAATTTATTTTTAACCACAATAATTTCAATTTTTATTATGAATAGTGTTTACTATAATAAGTTCAATTTTTACCATGGTCATTCTAATTATCATCATAGTTATTCTACTTTTTATCTTGGTCATTCTCATTTTTATTGTAGTCATTATAATATTCACCACTTTTATAAAAAGAAAAGAAAAAAAATTAGAGGAAAACATTATAAAAATTAGTCATGTCCTCTTGTATTGCTACTCTAGTAAATTTTTGTGGTTAATTTTCCAAAATAACTTGGGTTGTGTTTTAAAGGATTGGATTGCAAGTAGAGGTAATTTAATATTTATCAAGACATAGCTATAGTTGATAGAGGAGGATGTGTAATATTCTTATTTTTACATCCCAATCCAATGAAAATTCTCTTTCCTTTATTCAATAATTTAAAATATCTCATTTTAGTAATGGGTTAGTAAGAAAGGAACAATGTGAATCATTCATTCCTACATTTTAAGATGGTTAAACACTTAGATGTTTGGATACATTAAATTAAAATATTAAAAATTAATGCAATTTGTTTCATCATACTTTTCTTGAAGAATTTATTTCATAATAGAAATATTTAGATCTCATGATATTCATCATGAAGTTGTCTCAAGGTTAGATGGAAAAGATCTAGATTACCATGCACAAGCTTTAGAGTTGAGAAGGAAGTTAGACACTCAAATTTAAAATTAAGGATTGGAAAAATTGCTAATGACTAATGAGGACAACCTAATGTGTAATCACTTCATTCAAGGGTTGAAGAAAAAAATAGGTAAGAGGTGAATTACGATTGACCAAAGAACCTCAATCATGAAAAGGACATTACTATATAAAAACAATAAATCATGGATGAAGAATGATAATTAGTTTATTCCAAGGTTATGTTTTCACCAATGCTCTTGCCCAAGTAATGTAGACATCTAATTACCATCACTATGATGCTAAAATTATCAATCTAAGCAATATTATGTGGCGATGCACAATTTGGGCCAAAATCACTAAAATGCACCAAATCATTCAAACTTATCACATACAGGTGTTGATTTAGGATAATGTATCCCTAAATGGGTAGTTCATTTTATGTGATTATTATCTTTTCTCAAATCACTTCAATTCAAATTATGACCATGAAAAATGACACTCTAGACCACTAGATTTTTCTAATTCAGCATCATACATTATGTGCATGTGTTATTTGTGTCCATAATACCATAACTGGGGTATTATTCTGTACACAATTGACACCTTCCTTTGATTATACTTCAGTCAAATTATGACTAAATAAAATGACATTTCTGACCAGGTTGACTCAGTGTGCAATATATTTCCAAAGAATTGTAGAAAATTACTTAAAACCACTTAAGCAAATTAGATCAAATTAAGATCCGAAGTGAAAATTCCATTAAAGTTATTGAAAATCTATTTATTTAAAATTCATTCCTCAAATATGCATCATCTTATGACATCATCAATGGGGTGGCATACATAGGCCATTAATAGAACAAATATTATAATTAATCCTTTCCATGTCTCATCAATGCCTCATTCTTCCAAACATTAATGGGGATATTTATGGCTTGTCCCTCCAAAATTGAATTAGTTTACAGCCACACATATTGATCTCAATATGGATGGTCATGGCTGATCCTCAACATTTTTAGAAAGCTATAAATATAAGACCTCACCATTGATTAAAAGAGCTTAAATTGTGTAATGATATTATGCAAAATTATTACCACAAAGCTTCACATATTTTCACAAATTGATCAAATTCATAATCCTAAGCCATTAGTGCACTAGGAAATGATGGAGGAACTTTCTACTCATCATTGATGCAGACTTAGAGGACCAAATCTAGGAAAATAAATGATTTTTGGTCACTCTTGGAAGGATGGGTGTTATTTTGAAGGTTTGGTAGTATTCGTTCTTTAAATAGCTCTTAGAATTCATTTTCAACACCCCATGAGGGAGTGATATTGATTTTTTATTTTATATATATATATATACATATTTATAGATATTTTCTTGAGTAATACATGAAATAATGCATCTTGTAATTCTACTCTATAAGTATGATAATTGTTAACAATGAGCACTTCTCCCTCTCCTAATACATTAGGTAAGTATGATTATTTGAATAATAAAATAGTTCAATTGGATATGGACATTATTTAAAGGAAGGATTTATGTTCCCAATTATCCTAAGGAGGAGATAGGGTTCCAAGAATAAATTTGTCTAAAAATGTATGATACAAGTGTAGAGAGATAATACACTATAAGTCAAATTATCCAAATAAAAAATCTACTTCTAGGATAAAATATAATGATAAGGGTGAAACACATGTTAATATACTTGAATTTGTTGATAGGACTCAAAATAATAAATTATATGTGATATTAAAATAAATAAATAAGGAAAGAGATACACCAGATAATAGAGAGACTACAAAAATGAAATAGGATACTAGAACTAAAAATAGAAGAATCAAGTTAGGTGTGTAATATTTTCTAATCTTGAAGGGAAAAAAACAATAATCCATTCTTGAAGACCTCTATAAGTGTACTTCCAATATCACATTTGGATAGTTTATTTATTTATGTTAAAAAAGAGGAGGAAGTATCAAATTAGACTCAATACTAGATTAAGGAAGGAGGTTGAAGTCCCAAATTTAGAGGTAGAGATGGATCTATACACGCAATGATCTTAGGTATTGTATAATGGTATCTCAATTCCTGATGTTATAGTTAATGGTGAAATTGAAATTAATGTTGTTACTGAATATATAATGAACATGTTGGGTTTGAGTCTCGACCGCTCTTTAAAATAAATATTAATATCTTTAAATATAGTAAATGAAAACACAAAGGGCTTTTTTTTCAAATATAACAATTTATATTATAGGTGTTGTATGTGTAGTTGTATTTTAGGTGATAAAGGATAAAAGTATTGCATATTTAATGTTTTTTGGAAGGAAATGATTGATAAGAGTCAATAAAATGGATTATTTAAATGATGGGTTAATTAAAAATTATCGTGGAAATGGGAAGGGGATGAAAAAAAATCTTAAGAGTCAAAATAAGGGACCTATGGAATAAAGTGACAAGAGTGAGGACTCAACATCCTATAATTATTCATGTACTAGTGATGTGGACACTAGAGATGAGGAGGATGGCATAGATTTATTAGTCATGGACATTATCACAACCTCACCTACTTATACACGCAAGTAATTCATCAGATAAGAACTTTAAGGTCACACTCAAAAACTACAAATTAGAGATGTCATGGAGGAAGAAATAAAAGACTATTTTAAAATCTTTTGAGGGTATATGAATCTCTTCACTTTTGATAATAACTATATTCATCAAGTAAATTAGGTAAAATAATATTTAGAAGATGATTTAAAATGAGTCAATCAAACCCATTATAAAATGAATCCTATTTTTTTAAGTCAATAAAATAAGAGATAAATAAGCTTCTTGATGCACAAGTTATCTTCCTAGAATAAAATTTAGAATGTGTCTCTCTAATTATGGTAGAAAATAAAAATAATAATGGGAAGTTGAATATTTGTTTTGAATAAATAAATATCAACAATATCATGAAGAAGGATCACTACCCTCTTCTATTCTCCAGCTAGATTTTTGATGAGTTGGATGGGAAAGAGTGTCATAGCTTTAATAATGGTTATACGGGGTGCAAATAAGTTCACATAGTAAATAAGGATCAAATAATTAATACATTCACCACTCCTTAAGGAATGTTTAATTATAGATTCATGTCATTTTTATTATTTAATGAACATGTAACCTTTCAATGCTTAATGAATAGGGTGTTTAAACCTTATATTGGAAGCTTCATTAGGGTATTCATTGATGATTTTTTTGTATGGGATTATTGTTGATATTTGTACCAAATAGAGAATAATTTTAAAAATTTACATTTGACATAAGCCTCATTTAATCCCACAAAGTGTGTGTTTGAATGTTCTACATGTTTCATTTAAGTGCATGTTGTATTTATAGATGGTATAGATATTGATCCAAAAAAGGTTTCAAAGATTAAGCCGATTATATTTTCTATGAATACAAGTAAGCTAAGATAATTATTATGACAAGTTAGACATTATATAAGGTTAATAAATAAAATTTCATAAATTACCCAACCATTAAATCAATTTATAAATAAATTTGTTCACTATGAATTAGGGGGAAAAAGCTTGAAGCTTTTGAGCAGTTTAAGAAAGCTTTGGTAACTTCCCCCATTTTTAAGAATGTGAATTGATACAAGACACTTATTGTGTATATTTATGGTTCAAATGAACTAATATGGATCAAACTAATCCAAAGTGATGATAATGGTAATGATCATCCATCCTACTTCTAGAGTAGGGAAATGAGAAGTTTTGATGTAAACTATAATGTAACTAACAAAGAGGGTCTAGATATCATATTTATTATGAATAAATTTAAAATCTATTTTTTAGGTAACTATTTTAGTTACAACAAACCACCAATATTTTTAATACATTATAAATAATCTTGACCTATAAGGAATGATATCCATATGGATATTTTTTCTATAGGATTATGAATTTGACATTGAGGATGGGCCAAGAAATAGTCATGTCAATCTAGATGCACTTTTGATAGCCTATGATGGCATGGGTTCATATTTTAATGATGATGAATTAATAGACACAAATTTACTATCCATTTATTTAATTCCAAATAATTGTGTGTGTGTGTGTGTGGAGGAAGATGACCTAATAATTAATCCTATATTTTATTTCACATGAAGTATTGTATTGATGAGGAGATGATGGAAAATATAGGAGACTAGTTAGTTGATAAATAATAAGGGAGTTAATTGAATAATTTCATGATGGTATGTATGAAGGTTACTTTTTAAAGCATTTAATGGCTTGAATAATCCTTGGTCCAAGTTATCATTAGCCAACAATTTTCAAATATTTTTCAATTAGTTAAGACATTTGATTTATATCAACAATTGGGAATCATAATACTTATTTAGTGTCATTATGTCATAATATATCATTAAGTCCTTTTTATAGTGGCGAATAGATATTTTTGGTCAACTTTCACTTAAACCATGAAGAAACAAGTATAGTATTATTTCAACTGACTAATTAACTAAGTGGATTGAGTAAAACTATAAAAATAAATTATATGCATGAAGTGTCAGATTATTATACGAGCACATTGTTACAAGGTTTGGTTTCCCACTATCAATTATAATTAATAAAGATATTCTCTTTATCAATGAATCGGTGAAATAATTAGTAAATGGGTTCTCTATCAAGCATATGAAGTAAACAATTTATAATCCAAGTAAGAATATACATCTATATAAAACAAATCATGTATGTGTTAGATTCTTTCCAAATATTTAGATATATAGATACACACATGGACAAGTAGATTCATTCAACATTTTAGGCATATAAGGATACATATAAATTAAAAATATGTTATTATCCTTTCTTATTTCTTATGTTATTGATATTTTTCTTCCCATTGAGTTTTATTATTTAACTTAAAAGAGTCTTCATCAATAATAGGATGCATGAAGGTGAGTCTCTAATAAATAGGTTGGTATATATTCATCTTCTATAGGAAATGAGATAAACAAAAAAGGATATCATTGTTAAAAAATATGAAGTAGAACGACTCATTTGGTTTTAATATTAAGTGATCCCCATTTTGGGTGAATGAATTGGTCAAGGAATATGATTCTCAACATCAAAATTGAAATCATAATAAGATCATTCATATATAGCTGGGATCCTATAGGATATTAGTAATGCATGATAATGTGACACATAATATTTAGGAATTGGGTGACACTCCAATGAAACAATGGATCAACCATGAAAATTTGAATATGTTTTAGGCACTGACGCTATAATTTTCCAAGACCATATTTTATAAGGATGGAGTATAAGCCATAGAGGAGGAAGATGTCGACACCAAGTTTTTCCTTCCAAAATTTAATTATTATTCATTGAGATGTTGTAAGTATTATTTTTTAAAGTGTAATTATTCTTATAAATTTTTATAAGTTATCAACACCCACCAAGGAATAATAATACACACCATATAATGTCATAAAGCAAATAATAATAGTCTAT
>JARHVA010002818.1:2035000-2037500 GCA_037957365.1 Torreya grandis | reverse complement strand
TTACTTATTGTATGCAGCCCTTAGGCTTGTGTATGTTCAACAAACACCATGGTTGTATAACATAATCATGCCTTGTGTGTGTGGCCTTTGGTCCTTCCATGCTTTTATGATGTTTTCATATCCATTGTATTTAACCCTTGGCCTCAATGTGTGACATCTAGGCAAACTTTTAACACTCTTTACAACATCTTACATGTCCCTTGTGTGTAGCCTCTAGGCATCTTGCATGCCAATTATGTGACTTTACTTATATGCTTTCTATTTGGATACTATGGTTCCATGATTATTATCATGATTGAATATGTATATAATTATCTATCTATGGTTCCATGATTCACATCATACACATGTTATATATGTGCTTTAATGAATCAAATTTATAACATATTATGTTTACCATACATATGAAATAATCTTAAGTTATACATGCTTCATCCATTAATATAACTATATCAAAACTTACACTATGCAAATAAAATAAGCATTTGCTCCAAGTGCTTCAATGTTACATCTATAATATTTCAATATATTAAAATTCTATTACATGCTCATCTATCTTTCAAAAATACTCTTAATTTTTCTTTCGAGACAAGTGATTCATAAGAAGTTTTCTTGATCTCAATAGGAGGACATCACAGTGGAACTTTAAAATCAATACATTTTCATATATGCCAGTTTAAAATGTGTAAAAATTAAAAAAATTAGATTATGGGGGTATTCAGCTTGCTTATGCACTCCATTCATTTAGCTACTTGAGAATAGAGACACTTGTGTGAAGATATTTATGAGGCTTTAAATTTTTTTCTAAAGATCACATTTGTAAATCTATATAGTATAGGGGAATTATATGCATTCATGACAAAGCTACTAATATTTAAAAATAAGATTTCATATTTTTTTGAAAAATCAAATATCAAGTTTCCATAATTTACAGTTTAAATGTAGATTCATCTATAGTGTTTTGATTCATATTTTCAAATTGAATCACATTTTATCTTAGTTATTATCCATGTCTTGGTTTCAATTTATCAAACTATGTAATCATTCCCACCTCTTCTATTTTAGTTCAATAAGTGGGTCACATGAGAGCTTAGTGACACTTAGTGTTTTCGTTGCAATTTAGTGAACCACATTGTTGGTTCCCATATATTCACATATTATATATTACTCTAGGAGGATTAGACCATATATATTTACAACTCAAGAATCTAAATTGATTCCTCAAATTAAGACTTGACTACTATTAATTCAATATTTCTCCACATGTCTTAATAAGGGGGCATGCACATCTCCATGATAATGACAAAGTGTGTATACACACTCAGGCATTAAATTTTCTTTACTATAGTAATTTATACATCAATAAATAAATAGGTGGAATATGTAGACACTAAAATTTATTCAATAAATGCTTGTCCTTGACATATTTATCTTATTTGATCAACTCATTATTCTAATAACTATTTATCTATCATAAAGCTTTAAAAGTCTTGTAATTACTGAGAACATATTCCAATATTTCCTATTTTATTCCTATCCATCCCTAATTATCATATAATTCATTGTCATTCTAGTTTCATAAGTCTATGTCCATTTTGGACAAGTTCACACTAGGTAGATAGGGAAACATTGCCCATCTATCCACTACTGCGTATTTTTATAACATGTTTAATGGATAATTTTTCAAAATGACATGCTTTATAATGGGTTTACCGCATGTGACAATAGGTTTATTATAAAATTAAAAATTAAAAATTTCACATAATAGCACATCAAGTATCTCACATAAAACCCTTTGTTACTCTATCTATCACTCTCTTACAAAAGTAATTTCAAATTCATCTATCTATTTAACAAATAATCCTTCTATAATTATAATGTAGTAATATAATCATTGATTAATTTAACATTATTTTCTTACAGTTTGGGGGAATCCTTTGTCAAGCATTCTAATGAAATTATCTAGTTATATCTATATGATCTTCCCTAAAGGGAGAACTATATTAGTGTGAGGTTCACTTGGAATATGTAGGCAACACTTAGTTAATAAGGGGTTTTATGATGATAGCCCAGTCATATCTCACATCCCCACATTTTTCCCCTAGAAATTTTATCTTTTTTGTGTACTTGTGTAGGCTAGGGTTTTTCTTTTGCAGGTGATCTATGCATCCAAGCATGTTCCACATAGAATTAGATAATATTCAAATAGAGGAAAACAAACACATATTTTTAGATCCATTTCACATTCAACATAGATAAATTCATCCTTGTGGATAATGGTGCACTATGACCCTATCTAGCTACTATACACTTATCCCAGAATATAAAGAATCATTGTTCTAAATTAACACCATGTTTATAAGTTTTTATAATTATATTTAGATGGCCACAATCAAAGAATTAATAATGTAGTTCAAATAAATCAATTTACAAGGACATCTCTCTAACCCTAACCCTACTTGTTATTTTTAATAATTTAAAACTTTTTTAAATTTTTATA